>JACCGJ010017491.1:0-13839 GCA_013407085.1 Atriophallophorus winterbourni
ACACCTAGTCATCAAATGAAACACGAAGACTGTTTTGTCTACTTTAAGCTAAATATCGCTGTCCAGTCATGTTGGAAAATGCCATTTCGTAACATTTTTTAGGATTCAAAGATGAACCAAGTGTGGATGACCATTGACTAAAGCTTGTAATAATTGATTCTAAAGTATGTTGTTCGACTTGAATATTGTGGTCCAACGCAACGGCAACGTCGTCGGCTTAATTAATAGTAAGTGCAGAAGTGTTACAAGGAAAATCAGAAATAGTAAATGGAAAATAAAAATGGGGAAAATATTGCACCCTGCAGGACACCAAACTTCCAATCCTCCTCTACGCATCCCACATAATCTCATCGGTAATATGGAGAAGGATTTTCTACTCATCAGAAGAGTTACTAAGGTTGTCTCGCAATTAAGCGGTGTATCGGTGAATTTAATTTGAGTCACGAACATCGATACTCACTTTTGCGAATGCAACAGATGAATCGAAGTCATTTGTTCCCATGGTGCAAATCCTCTGCTCATTACCAACAAATCATTGTCCTCCACGCGAAGCGCGACCGGAAAATTAAAATGTGATCTCAAGATCTCTTCTTTATATTTTCTTAATTTTGTGGCGAGACTAATTCAATGACTGGAAATTCTTGTACACGAATAAAGTCTTCTACTTCTTCTTCTACCATGATTGTTCGCTTTAGCTTTCATGTGTAATGACGACCCGGGAAAAAGTGATTGTGCGCCAATCATATTGTTTTATCACGTGTCCGTACACCGACTTTATCCCACAGTGGTCTTAAGGGTTCGAATATAATTTCCTTCAGTATTCCAGTTACAAGGATATGCCCACGTACGTAGTCACAGTCCACGGAATAACCGGTTGCATTATCACTATACTCCTTAACAACAAGCCTGAGGCATCTAAGGAATAAATTCCAACAATTTATCATGGTGTAGAGAAAGTGGGGACAGTTTACAATTGTAAGGTTTTCTTTCGAACTGGGACATTGGTCTGATTTTGTTTGATAGCGAATATAAATTTTTTTACAATTTATTTAGACGTACAGCACCGGTGGTTCAGTGGTAGAATGCTCGCCTGCCACGCGGGCGGCCCGGGTTCGATTCCCGGCCGGTGCAACGGTTTTTCTATTTTAGTCGAAAATAATCAAGACCATACTTTAGTTGAGGAGGAGAGGACTGAGTGAGTAAGTGATACTTTAGTTGAATCCCTTAGTTAAATTTTGGTTCCTTCAAGTCTATTTTTAATGTGCAGCACCCTCAGATTAGAATAAATTTCATTAAATGATTAATTGGTTTCAGACATGCAAACTCTATCGGAATTAAACTACGATCAGAAAACCAATTTCATTAGTTCTACATTTATCTATGGTATCCCGTTTTATTATTTTGCAATCCATTGACATTTATATAACCATTTTATAATATACGTAATTAATTCATCTTGATGTTTTTTAGTTGTTTACTACTTGTTATTAATTTTTAGTAGGCTGAATAATTGAATATTTCAACAATGAAGACAGAGTTGAACGACGCTAGCCGTGTCACTTTATCTCGTATTTGTCGATCCATTGCCGTGGACACAATGGACATTCTCGGCCAAAATTGTTGTAGCGCTTGTACATGCCAGTCTTGGTCATCTTTTTCTTCAATTAAACTTACGAAATTTAAAAATTGCATTGATTAATCTGTTACTGGAGCAGACAACTGAGCGCGACATACGAATCTCTGTCTCCAACACTTGCATGAAAGCGTCCACCTCCTCCAGCACAATTTAAAGTGTTTTATGCCGAGTCCTTAACAAGTGTGAGCTAGTTCCGTTTTGTCTGCTCCTAGGGGCATTCATTCGGCCTCATACGGAATCGGCTCTGTAGGTTTGGACACCGTGGTTTCAAAAGGCAGAAAGTCTGCGTTGAGCCGCTAGGTGAGTCATCTTGTACCTCGGCAACAATCCCAATGTTCATTAAATTCAAATTGTCTGACTCGCCCATGATAACCAACTTCCATCGTCCCACTATGCACCTTCCCACGATTATGGTGTACCCTCACACGTTCACTCTGTTGTTAATACAAACTAGTCCACGGTCAAAACACACACACTGGACGCATGGATCTTGGACTCCCCATCAACGTCCAATTCCGGTCTTGTTCTGTTTTCCTGGTTGTTGGGTTAAGAACAACGCATAGATTTGTAGAACGCAACGACTATCTCTGCTGCAACATCAGCGATACACCCATCATAACAGGATGACATGTATGTACCAATGAGAAACCGAACATTAAGCCGTGTGACCTTGAGAACAACCAATGCCGATGAAAGCAACCAAACGACCAGTTATAAAAATCAAAAGACACAACGATTACAAGCACTGCCCAGGAAACTTAGCTGACCATATCATCTCGATGGATGACGAAGCGTTCGACTGCTACAATGCCAGCTCAACGAGCACAGAACACTCAACATCCCATCCATGAGCTACAAGTTTTCGCTTCAACATCCAACATGTTTAACTTTGAAAACGGTGAGTTCTATTGCTATGTTATCCATATTTCTTCACCAGATCTCCATCATTTCAAATACGCCCACCGCAATCTCATCGTGTTCTGCTGTGGAGAAGTTGGTGTGTAACGGTGTCCCGGAGTGGTGCACTACCTGTCCCACTGCCAAAAATATTCAAAGATGGTGCAGGCCCAGCTATACGGACTTTAAACCTTTAACTTTGCTCAACTGTACTTTTCTGACCGGCTGTAAATACTTTACTTTTGTGCGACTATCTCCTCCTGGATGATGAGTCGGCTTCGTTGACGTCACGGATTGCAGCCACCTACGCTCGGCGGTTAGAAGCGAGATCCGCGCAGATTTTAAGCCAGGTCCCGTCCCATGTGCGCCATCCGTAAACCGATCGTAGACCAAGCAGCTCCACGTCCGATATCACGGTGGCGAGCCAAGTCTTCACTTGTCCTCCGCTACGACAACGCCATTCTGTGCAGGGTGTCGGCGATAGTGTTATCCTGGTTAGTTCAGCGTCCGAGCGTCTTAGGATGTGGCCAAACCATCTCAGTCGGTGTTGTCGCAATATCGAACTCGGGCGAGGGATATCAAAACAACGGTGGCGAACCTCGTCATTCGTTACTCGCTCATCCCATCGAACATTGAGGATGCGTCGGAGACACCAGTGGTCGAAAACCTCTAGTTTCCGCATATCCCCCACCCGCACAGGCCACGTCTCGCATCCATAAGTGAGAACTGGGCGAATCGCCGCTCTGTAAACGCTATTGGTTCGCGTACTTCTAGGTGACCCATTGAATGAACTAATATGTTCTTGTTTCATCATGGAGGCTATCGAATCGCTATCGCAGGAACGGTCTCTAGGTCTATTAGAATGTAAATTCTCGACTGTTACACCCCCCTGTTTTAACGAAGTATTTCGCTCTTTTGGTGGTGCTTGCTTGCATTCTTGACACCGGCCATTCCCACATGACCAGCAGAATTCCTCATGTCTTTGTGTTACAGAGCTTCCCGCCGAATCGGTCGCTGCGTGGGGTTCATTTGTCAAAGACGCTTTGGCAAAAATCAACAAGTTTCGTGTTACTGGAGTAAGTTCGAAATGATACACAGCAGTTTTATTTTTCCACTTTCTAATATGAAATTTTGAAATTATCATTACATTGTAGCTTAATTAGTGGGTGTCCGCTATTCGTGATAATTCATTCGTATAGTAAACACGATTGTGTGTGTAGATATGGGGATGGTGTGGTATAAAATCACACAAGCCTGATCCAGGCAAAGTGCCACACAGTCAGAGACTGTACGTGGGCTCAGGTTGCCCAGGCCTAGACAGATATGAGGGAGGAAATAGAAATAAAAATGATAGTGAGACTCCAGCGTGTTTCGGCATGCAGCTTACTACCGTTGACCAATCAATTTATCACGATGTTAGCCACAAAGCACAGAAGTACTGTACGATTACATCATATCTGTCTATGCCTGGGCAACCTGACAGTATCCAAGCCCGCATGCAGTCTCTGACTGTGTGTCACTTGGCCTGGGATCATGCATTTGTTGCTTCCATTCATTCATTCATTCATTCATTCAAATAGATCCGCTTCTACTGATCTACACGTGGAAACAGGCTTGAGTCTCAATGGCATTTCCTCGCTCTCTCCTGTCTATATCTCATTATTTTGACCGTGTCTGAGCTCACACGTATTCTATGTCTGCGGCTTTTCGCGTGGATCAGGCTTATGATTTCATATATACATACATACATACCTTGTGTGACGTCAGCTGTGATGATAACATCTCACTCTGAGTGAATGCTATGCTCTCCATAGGATCAATTTAGAACAGCAACTGTATCTCCGCTTGAAAATTCTCCCAGTAGAGATATTTGCTTCCTGCGCACAGCTTGCGCATTAGCTGAAGGCTGTGAAAGTGTTTGAGTATGAGTCTCAAATATTCGTCTAGGTAAGTTTACGACGCTCCTTTAAGGCCGGTTAGAGGAACTGACAAACTTCGGTCACAGAAAGCAATCCAACTACCGGTGAGGCTGGGGTTGGGATTGAGAAAAATGCCGTTTATCTTCGCTAAAGCTTGATCTTTTTTGTTCCAAACATCTTTCGCACACACGCAACCCCTTTGTCACATACGATCTGTCCTGTTTTGGTGTCACTTTCTATGTTATACCCAACCTACCTGCCCTTGAATGTGCAATCCTGAAGTGCTTAAGTGCTAACGCCGTGCTAAATTGATTTGCCACCAGGGGTGCGATGCATGCGTAAACAAGCTGGGGTGTCAACACCAATGTTTATTTTCATTGTGTAGTCATGGGCATCCTAGCAGTAGTACTCTAAGACTGCGGCAATTCGCCTGCTTACAAGCTTGATTCCGTGCATACATACCAATTATTTCGGCTAATTTTCGATACACTGCTTTCTCTTTCCCATCTTGCTAGACTAGTCTCATTTTTGATTATTGGTTTGCAAAAATCGATTTTGAAACCCTCTCCTAATCGCCTGAACGTTGCACTGACATCCGTTGCTGGTGGCCACCCTTCGTAATGACGGTGCAAACTTCACCGAAGAATGCAAATTTTCTTCCCCGCCCACTCTCGAGACTCTCAGAGTTTTCATCCGGCGTTTTGCCCACATTACCACATTATGCAGTATCCGGGCGGATGTCTCTTACCGTAGACACTGTGTGAACAGTGAATCTGACATGCATCCATATCATTTGCTATATTGATTACCTCTGTCACAATAGGCTTCAGTTCCATTGCGCTTTTAAATCCACACGGAGACCCTATGGTATGAAGGCACAAGCCTAATCCAGGCAAAGTGCCGCACAGTCACAGACTGCACGTGGGCTGAGATACTGTCAGGTTGCCCAGGCCTAGACAGATATGAGAAAGAAAATAGGACAGGAGACCTGTGCATTCTGACAGCGTCTCAGCTCATGTGCAATCTGCCAGCGTACTAAGCGCGCTGCCTGCCTCCATGTACAACTCTTTTCTCTAGTTCATCACCTGCTTCATTCTTCGGTCCGAGTGGTAAATTGATTCCCACTGATAACGACTTCCACAGCTGTCATCTCGTTGCTATCATCTCTTTTTCAAATGATATCTCTTGGTCTGCAAAACCTGACCGTATGTCAAACCACATCTTGAAGTCTGGCAGCGGCATTTTACCCGGAATGTTGACTTGCACCTGCCGGCATAAACTCAACTGTAATGGGCCATGAAGTTCCTATCGATTTTCCTCAGACGTGTTATTTCTTTTTTTGTTTTCCCTCCTCCGCAGAATCCCACTAGTCCACGGCCGTCATACTCGGATTCAGATTCTCGTAACGTTCATCCCTTGATGTTGACATCGTCAGAAGTGAGTTCCAAGTATTCACCAATACGAGGTGGTGTCCAATTACGCGGCACAATGCCGTCAGTCATAGTTCACTATCGTCTTTGGGCGTTGAAATACTTTACGACCTTTTTTATGCGACAAAAACGAAAGATGTTGCTAAAACACTTGAATCTTCTACCGTTATCGTGATTGAGTACTGTCTCAATTCAACTGTCCCGGATAACCTCTTCATTGGACTTTGAGATCCGCAATGTGTTTTCGAACGTGATCTTAGTACCGCTACAGGATAAGTGCAACCGGCTTAAACTCAGCTTTGGTGTGTGTGTCTGGAATGTGTCAGTATGGAAATTTGAGCAACAAAATACATCGGTAATTTATAAGGTTTGACACTCTGTGGGTCTTTACTTGACGTTCGTTACTTCGTTTGACGAACCCTATTCAATGGATGACTTTTCACGACACATCCTCTGTTTCGAGGTTCACTGAACCTATTTTTGTTGTTTCCGCATGATGACGTCAAACACCCAGAAACCACTCGTGGTGTGTAAGTTTCGGGATGCGAATAAAGCAATACGTTCTAAGTCAATGTAGTTTTTGTAGGCACTTGGTCCGTTTCCCGTATCAACGTACATATTAACTAATACTGTTGTTGTGTTCCGACTGGTTACATCATCATCTCATCGAATCCGTTATCTATCGTATGGTCCGCTCAAACATGATCTGCCAGACGGCTGAGAATTCGTTCTTTTAAGTTAGTGGCTACTCATGAGTAGCAAGTTCCTCGAAATATTTACGGTCGATAATTAAAGCATTGCCCTAGAGTCTGGCTCTCGTTATTGTAACATGCTGGTGATTGCATGAGATATCTTGATGTCAAATCCCGATTCGCCCCCATGGCTATTATTCTGTCGTTCCACACTTCCCGGATACTCGAATTCGCGTGAATCACGCCGGTTTTCTATCCAACCGTTTATTTCGTTACCTCGAACAAAGCTACAACTATCAACTACCTCCGTATCCCACATCATCATTATAATCAAAGACAGTATTACACCGGGAAGAGGTGCCTACACCTCGAATGCAACATGCATTCAAATAAGTTTCGTGAAAGAGTAGAGCAACATCAGCACGGCAGCTTCCTTGCGGCTTTCACTGTCATGCATCATAAAAAGCTTTCCTCGTCACTCCAATTGACAATATACAAGGTTAAGCAAACGCTCCATGAAGGTGCTTAGTGCATGGCTGCCATTGAACACGGTTTCGGGACATATCCTGAAGCGTAATTAGCCATTGCGATGTCTGAACGCGGGGTGGTAAACAGGAGATTTCGATCGACTGAATCAAATGCTCCTTTGAAGTCTAAAAAGATGGCTATTGTCGGCTGTCGCTAAGTGTGCCGCAGTTCTAACATCCGTCGAAGAGTAAAAATGTGGTCGACACAGCCTCTGCCAGGCCGGAAGCCAGCTTGCTGCTCTCGCATCTGTGATTCCCTATGCGATGTTAATCTTCGAAGGCATATGGACGCTAATAATCTCGTGAGGTCATAGAACGCTTATTTCCCACGTGACGTAGTATAGGCAAAACTTGTCACCACAAGCTTATATTCACCCTATGTGTCGGTTATTACTGTTATCGGATTGTCAGTCGCTTTCTTGTCAACCGAACCCTTGCCACATTAGACCTTGAACATTTGCTTATCGTTCAACAACTGCTGGCGTTCTTCATTTACTAATGTTTCAATGCGGGCGTGTGTTTGTTATTGCATCGGTCTTTTCGGTATTCTTGCTTTGGTATTTTAACGGAAGATGATAATGTCTAGTCTATTTCACGCCATGGAACACTTTCTGCCTCAAGTTTATTCGTTGATGACTCCCTGCTGTCATCAACCTCCATATCCAACGGGAATGTTACCATGGCAACTCGATAGGGGTGGCGATTGTTAGAGCGTGGTCACAGTTACTGATCCTGCACAAACAGCTTTGTGTATTTAGCTTTTAGGTGGGGACTAAACTAAGCCCCACAGTCGGTGCAATGCAGCACCGGTAACTGTTTGGAATATTTTTGCAACATTCCAATAACAGCATGATGGTAGTTTTTGTTTAAAGTCAGATTTTTTGCAAAAATATTCCAAACAGTTATCGGTGCTACATTGCACCAACTGTGGGACTTAGTTTAGTCTCCACATAAAAGCTAAATTTCAATTTTGCAAATGAGGATTTATCCTCGAATTCGCAAATAATTGGGTTTAGCACAAAGTCAGAACGGCGTTCGAATGTCAGGTCACGGATACGCACACCTGATGAGCGGCAATAACCGCGAAACCGGCCGTGTGCTTCTGTCCTGCTTTTCGAACGTCATATATTAGTTATTAATAAAAATCTGACAGGTTTGCGTATGGCTATCAAAACAGGTTTTCGAAACCGTGAAACTTATGAACGCATGTCAATCTTTCATTTCCCGCTCAGAACCTCAGATTGACCACACTTTAACTCAATTTCTATACCATATTTGTCACAAAATGAGAATTGCCGATTTCTGACCACTTCTCGATTATTTACTTCAAAAAGTATTCAATGCGTTTGTTTGTTTGTTTGTTTTCAGCTGTTCGAATTACGTGCCATTGGTTCGACTAATATCACGTGAGTTTGTTGTTTTGACTTCATTTCGTGTAAAGTTTGGGAGGGGGTGGAATTAGAAGGGAGTGTGCTAGGTTAATCGATACCAAATCACGTGTCCAGTTTGCAAAGGCTTGGCGGGCACGTGATCGAATATGAATCACGCCACACACAGCCTTCGCGTTTCTCACTCCTTTTGCGATTGGGTCCCTACTCAACTTTGCGGTCAACCTGACGAGCGCTAATTACGCTCACCTATAGGTCACATACTCCACAAACCAGCTGATAACGTCACTAGGCAAGCACTAGACTGGAATCCACAAGGCAAAAGGAAAGTGGGACGACCCAGGCAGTCGTGGAGAAGATCAGTCGTGAGTGAAGCGAAGGATGCCGGAATGACATGGACTCAGCTGAGGATAGCAGCCCAGGACAGAGTTCGCTGGCGTGGCGTTGTTGCAGCCCTATGCTCCAACAGGAATAAGTCAAGTAAGTCAAGATGAACTCCACAAAACAACAGAACACAAATTGTTCCAACGCATTCAGGACAATGAACGAAAGATCAAACATCAAGTATAACCTTGTTTACCACTTATCCTCTGTTTCAAAGCTCACTGAATCTGACGGCAAACAGCCAGAAACCGGTAGTGGTGTGTAAGTGCAGGGTATGTGAGCAACACATCACTTTGGTCACACGTCCTTCTTATATCGACAAATCACCTTAGTACAACTATGTCGGGAATCATGGAGTGTACACGAATTTTCACAGCAATTGAGTCAATTTATCCACAAGAGGAAAATGAAATGCATGAGATCACACGAGCCTGATCCAGGCAAAGTGCCGTACAGTCAGTGACTGCACATGGGCTACGATACTGTCAGGTTGCCCAGACCTAGACAGATATGAGGTGGGAATTTGAAATGGTGTGTTTTAGCAAACACATCACTACAGGTGGCCAATCAGTTGCACGCTGGCGACGTGATCTGCGTTCAGCAGCCATGAGCTGTATCTGCTCCTCCCCAGCTTGCAGACGACGCCTTACACAATGCATGCAATGTGAGCGGTCAAGAGCAAGTTCTTCCCAACTCGCCGGGTCAATGCCAACAGCTTTCATATCTCTTTTGCAAACGTCTTTGTACCGCAAGTGCGGTCTGTCCAATGGTCGACTTAATGATTGCAGCTCACCATAGAGTAGATCTTTCGGAATACGATCATTTTTATGAATTTATTAGTTCATGAATAAGGATAAGACAGCTTTGCGGGCAACAAAGGCCTTGTGCACTATCAGAAGAAATGATTTGATTCGTCTTCTATTCACAGAAGTGACGATCGATGATCGTGTCTCGAATCAAATCCGTGGAAACAGCTCAATTTTGAGATAAACTCTTCTGAGGAGTAGAAAATCCTTGTCCAAGATGCGTAGAGATGGTGTGGAATGATGCCAGAGAAAAGAAAAACGTTCAATTACATTATGGTATGGTAGGAAAGCACAAGCCTGATCCAGACAACGTGCCTTCACAGTCAGAAACTGCACGTGAGCGATATAACTGTCGAGTTGCCCAGGCATAGAAAGATATGAGAAATATAGAATACAGATGGTAGTCAGACTCCAGCGTGTTTCAGCATGCAGCTCACTACCCGTGGCCAATCAATTTAGCTTTACATTTAATTACATTAGCCAAGATGGAGAGAGAACGGAGGTGAAGAGCATAGAATGACAGCCAGTAAACTTTCGGGAATTGAGTGTGACTATATGATTAATCCAGATTAGACTGTCGGATATTGTAACGCCAAGATACTTGAAGCTACTGCATCCTTCAAACACCGAGACATTAAATAAAACTCGAGGAATGTTTTGATGCATAGCTAAACATTGCTGTCCATTTATGTTGGGAAGTACCATTTCCTTGCATTTTTTGGGATTCAAATATAAACCAAGTGTTGATGACAATTGACCAATGCTTGTAATCATTGATTCTAAAGCATATTGTTGTCGACTCGACTATAGTGGTTCATGCCACGGCATCGTCGTCAGCGTATTTAATAGCCAGTGCAAAAGGGTTGCAAGGAAGACAGTATAGTATAGTATTGCACAGAATCCGTAGGCCTTGTCATTCAAGACAGGATATCGAAAACGACCTTCGAAGTAGGATTCAATCCAACGAAGAATGTTGAATGAACGCTATGTGCAGCCAGTTTCTTCAGTAGGAAACTTGTTACAACACTATCTGTCACTTTGATTTGATTTGTCAATCGAAGCCTTCCTCATATTGAGCTCTTTGGACCGACTTCGACGGGTGGCTCGCCATTCAGTAGCAGTTGATCTTGGACATCTGCGTGTGTTTCCACAGCTCATGTTGCTGGTTCACGAGATTTGTCAACGGTCTTTTCCGGCTACTCCTGCTCTTGTTTTCCGCAAACGTAAAAATTACTCCTAATGAAAAAACGGACGCGGTACCTCGCTGCTTACTCACTTCGCACCTCCTTGGTCGTTTAGTGATGGGATGCTAACAGCTTTTCGCGGCTAATTTTGTGTTGATCCTCGCTTTCAGATTGTTCCCGTTGTGAGTGATGTAGCAAGGGGCATTAACCCACGAATGCTGCCCATGTAACTTGTCACCTGCATTGGCAAGGGAACATCGTGGCCGATCTCGACTTATAGTTGTTTTCCATACTTGTGCTTCATGTCGCTTGGTGCTGTGGATGTGATGTGTCAGCATGACTTACTGACTTAATCTCTTGAGTTCCTGGAGGAACATAGGGCCTCGGCAACTTGTCGCCAGTATTGTCTGTCCATAGCAGCCAGTTTGATGTCGTTCCAGTTAAGTCCACTCTTGCGGATTTCCTCTTCACACGAGCGCTTCCAAGATAGCCTTGGACGTCCTACCCGTCTCTTCCCGATTGGGTTCCATTCCAGCGTGATGTCATCATAAGGTTTCCGCAAGGTGTGCCCAACCCATCTCCACTTTCTTCTTCTGATCTGCTGGGCGATCGGGTCCTCAGCAGCAATCTGCCACAGGTCTTGATTCCTTATCTTTTCTGGCTAGTATACATGGGTGATTATTCTTCGTTTAAGGTGGCTAGCGGCATGGAAAAACGATGATGTTACGTTTAATTTTGTATCTCAAAAAGTATTCGTTGAAATTTGGTGTGCGGTTTGTTTACATAAAGGTGTATTACAGTTTTAAATTTTATGTGATTTCCTTGTAAAACAAAGGTTTGGTAAGCATTTTAAAAAAATATTTTTTTTGAAAAAAAAAACACTTATTTTGCTCATCTTAGTGTGGGCAAGGAAAAAGGTTTAGAATGAATGCAAGTGTTGTTACATGATTTTCGCAGTGTATAGGGTGCAATGAGATGCAAAAGAAGATAAGTCAACCGTGTTTGGGTAGTTGTGCATGCGAGAAAAATATTCATAAAAGGTTTGCGTAAGAAAAATCGCACTTACAACCAACATAGGTCCAAAACTAAGACTGATACACAGTTCAAAACACTTTCATTGCACTCCTTGACAAGTTTTACGTACATCTGGCTATTTTTATCTTTTTATCTCAACGTTTACTGCAAAATTAGCGGAAGCAAAATGCACACCGCGACTAAAATTCAACATTTGAGAAAAATGAGTTTGAAGCCAAAGCTGTGGGCCAATGAGAACGCGTTTCCGCATGAAAAATGCTCTCTTCGCGCCAATTGTACCTTTGTGAATGAACTTTTCCACGTGGGATCTAGATCACATTCAAGCCCGTTTCAATCGGTATACAACGTGGCGGGTGTTTCTTAGCGACTTGGGAAAAAAAATCTGTCAAACCAGTCCTTCAAAAACTCCTTTATTTTCAGAGAAATAAGTATTTGTAGACAAAGTAAATTATGATACCGGATAAAATAGACATCAAATTATCATCGCTTACGTTTGCATTTTCGTCTTTGGGTATTGCATCTTTCACTTTTGTGAGCACGTTACGTAGGTTTGCTGTTGGTTTGTGGGTGATAAAAAATACCGTGATGTTGTAGGAGTCTTGATGTCTTTGACGTATGGTAACGCCGCCCGTTGCATATCATCCGTCTGGTCTCGCCTAAGGCGTGTCGTTAGGCATCTACGGATAAAGTTCTTCGGGTAAGAGTTCTTCTTGAATAGCTTGTGTAGATATTGTTCTTCCTCTTTTTGCAGTGTGTTCTAGCGCTACAACAACGACCCGAGCTACAAATATTCCAAACAATACTATCAAAGTATCATTTTCTGAAAAAAACTCAAAACACATTTTTTGAAGAAAATACCATGCCGCTAGCCATCGGTTGTCCCGAACGCTTCTTGAAAGCGATGGTTTTTTTTTGTGTGTAATCGTTCCTTAACCCGTTTTTTATCCTCACAAAGGCGCTCAGTAAAATGTGGTTTCATTGAACCCAGTTTACCGTCTCAACCAGTGTCTTCTCTCTTTGAATATTGTTTATTTCCTCGCTAGACTATGGTCGTGTTTTAGTAAACATTTTACCCCCCCCGCCCCCTTTCAGACTTTCCCAATTCATGAAATCTCGTGGCCTTGGTTTAGGCCCCCGGTTCACGTTCATGTCCCGTTTCTCCAACGTGGATGAGGATGCGGAACTGTCTGCTTCATCCCATCCGGACGTGTCTTTCGCGAAACCTCAGCTTTTCAGTGTCACTCACCAGGAAGAAGAAGAAGAGACCGTAAACACTCGCATGGACGAAGATGACAATGATGAGGATGATGATGATGAGCGCGGTAGTGGAGATCCCGAGGAGCAGGAGGCTGATAATGATGAAGAGAAAGAAGAAGAAGAGGAGGAGGATGACGACGAAGTCGACGAACTTTGTCGTCCGGTGGTGATCAAGCAGCATCGCACAAACACAGTGCCCACGATGATTCCGCTGTCGAGAGTGAAGGACCAAACGCCGGGTGATTGTTTGCGAGGCAAGTGCGCTTTTACCGTGGTATTTCTTTTCTGTGTATCAGTACTCAATTTGAAGATACATAACACGTATGCTGTGTATACTTCGGTTACTATACTCGTCACAGATTCGAAAGACTCTACCTCTTAATCAAGTTTCGTTTGAACTTTCCATTTTTGTTCATTCTTGCCGTTTTTCATTTGCTTGAGCGTCGCGATAAGCAGATGCTTAAAATTGTAGATAGTTTTACGTATCTCAGTAGTTGTATCAATAATTCTGCATCGTTAGATAACGAGGTCTCGGCACGCATTTCTAAATCGACCGTAGCATTCTGCAACCTAGGTCACCTCTGGCGTCAGAAAGGACTGTCTCTGCTACTCAAGGGTAGAGTCTATAAAGCGACAGTTCGGGCTGTGTTACTGTATGAGTGCGAAACCTGGACCCTACGTAAA
>JACCGJ010017492.1:0-12340 GCA_013407085.1 Atriophallophorus winterbourni
AAGCCCTCATTTATGACATGGGAGCTGCCACTAGAAAGGCTTGACGGACTTCCTACGCCATTCAAGCTAATGGAACATTGCCTGACTATTGAGCCCTTATTAATAACATGGGAGCTGCCACTAGAAAGGCTTGACTGGCTTCCTTTTTCATTCAAGCTAAGCAGATCGTCGTGCGCACCTGATAGCAAGATCATAGGTGATGCACGCACCGGTACGATCGTTGTTGATGCAGTAGCGATCGGCTTCGCATCAGGCTGAAGGGGAGCGGATGACCCTACAGCTAAGTTAATCCCAGTCGGAGCTACAGGGTACTGTCTCCTATCAAAAGGAGGGTTGTCAGGCTTCACTTGGAGTTTTTCTAAAGTGGCGTTAGTTATGTGTTCCGCCTTAGACAAAAACACATCGCGATCCGCCTGAAATTTGAACTCGACTAGGATCGGTCGAGGCCGGTTGTCCATCTTCCATCTACCCACACGATGAACTCGCACCGTGAGAGTGGAAGGCTTCATCCCAACCATGCGAAAGAGATCCTGGATACACCTGCGGTCCAAATCTCTACGAGATTTGGATTCCTTGATGAAGGTCTCGGTACGATTGAAAACTAGAACATTACGAGTTCTATTTTTACGAGCCGAAGATGGGCCATGTAATGATTCAATTTTTTTCCGAAGACTGTTCAGCTCCAGAATAATTTGATCTATGGCATTGGAACCGACAACATTTGTATGTTGCTTTCCATTTTTACCGGAATTAGTAGTCTTAGCCTGCCTTCTTGGGGTGCCTGCTGTATTGGACACCATTCGTGAAGGTAATCTAAGACTAGTAGGTGATTGTTTGACCAGTGTGACGTTAGCGTCGGTTAGTGGTGGTTTAGAGCCCTTGGACACCCGCCTTTTAGAAGGCTTAGGTTTATTTTTTGCCTTGACAGTGGTGGATGGCACAGGAGGGCGGGATAACTGGCTCGAATGTTTGGCCTTGTTAACCGCCGAAGCCTGCCCAGGGACTAAATTGGACCGCGCGACTGATGCATAAGTTCGGTCGGACACGGATTCAGGCGCACTAGCTAGCGTCAAACTAGATCGCCGTTGGTGGTACACAAATGCGGCTTCAGTGGCAGCCTTGTGACAATCACTGCAATACCACGGAAGCCAGCGGAATTTCGCATAAAGCCCATAGTGGGATTTATGTATAGCTGAGCAGCCAGGGTGAGCCCAACGCTTGCAAGCATTGCACTCAATACCTTTGGCTACTTTTTTGCCACATTTCGCGCTAATACAAACAGTTTTATTCATAGTTGAAAATAGCTAAAACACGGTGATGCAAGATTAAAACAGAATACTGAGTTTATTACGGAAGTAATTAATCAGCAAGAGGTGCAAGAATGAATTGTGTGTTCAAACTTTCGAGAATAAGTAAAATAGAGTTTCTATTTTACAGTACAACTGTGAAACGGTGAAGATTAGTAAAAGTTTGTAACTGATCGTGGCAAATGCAACAAAGTTGAACGTACCGTCAAGGTTAGTTTCAGAGTATCTTCATTCGTTGAACCCATGAACTTCACGTCATCCGCGAAAATGAAGCACGGGCACTCCAAGATAGGCGACAAGTCATCGATAAAAATCAGAAAAAGCAGCGGACCTAGCACAGACCCCTGAGGTACCCCACTTATCACCTCCGTTTGGATCGACAACGTAGATCCTACTCGTACTTTTAAGGTCCTACCTATCAGGAATGATTTCATCCAAGCAAGTAAACTACCCCGTATGCCTTTTGCTGCCAGTATAGTTTCTAAAAAGGCGGTACGTTCAACTTTGTTGCATTTGCCACGCTCAGATACAAAAGTTTACGAATTTTCACCGTTTCACAGCTGTACTTTTTGAAAGTATACACACAATTTATTATTGCACCTCTCGCTGATTAATTACTTCCGTAATAAAGTCAGTATTCTGCTTTCATCTTGCATCACCGTGTTAAGCATTTTTCAACTATGAATAGTAAAACTGTTTGTCTTAACGTGAAATGTGGCAAAATAGTAGCCAAAGGTATCGAGTGCATTGCTTGCAAGCATTGGACTCACCCTGGCCGCTCAGCTATACATAAATCCCACTATGGTCTTTATGCGAAACACCGCTGGCTTCCGTGGTATTGCAGTGATTTTCACATGGCTGCCACTGATGCCGCATTGGTATACCACGAACGGCGACCTAGTGCGTCGGAATCCGTGTCCGACCGAACTTATGCATCATTCGCGCGGTCCAATTTAGGCCCCGGGCGGACTTCGGCGGATAAAAGGCCGAAAATTCCAGCCAGTTATCCCGCCCTCCCGTGCCATCCACCTCTTTCAATGCAAAAAAAGAAATCTAAGCCTTCTAAAAGGCGTGTGTTCAAGGACTGTAAACGACCATTAACCGACGCTAACGTCACTCAGGTCAAACAGTCGCCTACTAGTCTTAGACAACCTTCACGAATGGTGTCCAATACAGCAGGCACCGCAAGAAGGCAGGCTAAGACTACTACTTACGGTAAACATGGAAAGCAACATACAAATGTTGCCGGCACCAACGCCATCGATCAAATTATTCCGGAGCTGAACAGTCTTAGGAAAAAAATTGAAACATTACATGGCCCATCTTCGGCTCGAAAAACTAGAACTCGTAATGTAATAGTTTTCAATCGTGCAGAGCCCTTCATCAAGGAATCCAAATCTCGTAGAGATTTGGGCCGCAGGTGTATCCACGATCTATTTCGGATGGTTGGGAGGCAGCCTTCCACTCCCACGGTGCGAGTTCATCGTGTGGGTAGATGGAAGATGGAAAACCGGCCTCGACCGATCCTAGTCGAGTTCAAATTTCAGACAGATCGCGATGTATTTTTGTCTAAGGCGGAACACATAACTAACGCCACTTTAGACAAACTCCAAGTGAAGCCTGACAACCCTCCTTTTGATAGGAGATAGTACCCTGTAGCTCCGACTGGGATTAACTTCGCTGTAAGGTCATCCGCTCCCCTTCAGCCTGAAGCGAAGCCGAACGCCGCTGCATCAACAGCGATCGTACCGGAGTGTGCATCACCTAGGATCTTTCTATCAAGTGCGCACGATGATGATCTGCTTAGCTTGAATGGAGAAGGAAGTCAGTCAAGCCTTTCTAGTGGCAGCTCCCTTGTTATAAATGAGGGCTCAATAGTTAGGCAACGTTCCATTACCGTCGTGCAAGATGCACACGATATTGCTTCTCCTGCATTAAGTAGTGCGTCAAAAAACGTGCAGCTTTCGCGGGTGCTTCGACCGTGGGCAAAGCAGGACTGAGCTTATAAGCGCGCGCATCCAGTGCCACTGTGTTTTACGCTAATGTATGCAGCATAAGAAATAGGTGGACTGAACTTTCTCTTCGTGTAGCCAAGCTACACCCGAGGGTTATAGCGCTGTCTGAGACCTGGCTGTCTGCGGTTGATGTTGTGCCAACTAATATAAGCGAACAGTATCTTGTCAGAAGATGCGATAGAACAGGCGGAGGCGTGGCTCTTTTCCTTGAATGTGGTCTGCACAATACGGGCCCAGGGTTATCTCTCGCTGCTGAAAATGTCCAAGTTGTTAATAGTGTCCTGACGGATGCACGGATGAGCAATCGTGCAGCATTTCTGTGCTGTACGGCTAACAGCGTGCTAAATTGATTGGCCAACAGTAGTGAGCTGCATGCTGAAACACGCTGCAGTCTCGCTACCATTTCTATCCCCCTCATATCTGTCTATACCTGGGCAACCTGACAGTATCTTAGCCCACGTGCAGTCTCTGACTTTGCGGCACTTTGCCTGGATCGGGCTTGTGCTTTCATACCATACCATATAGTGTCCCGACTTGCTACAAGTCAGCACTGGCGATTGCTTGTGTTTTCGTCACGTCATGTGCAACCCTGCGAGTAATTAGTCAACTGCTTCAGACGCTTGACGGGTTGTTTCAATCAGCCCCAAACGTATTCATTCTAGGTGATTTTAATCTCCCAGACATAGACTGGTCAGCTCCCTCAGGGGTACTCACCGAGCAATCCGCATCTTTTCTCGATTGGATCCAATATCATGGATTGCATCAGCACGTGAACGAACCCACTAGGTTCCGCGATGGATGCACTCCATCCACTCTTGACTTGGCGCTGTCGTCTCAGCTAGAAGCTGTCAAGAATATCAAGTTCCTACCCCCTCTTGGGAAAAGCGACAACTTAATGTTAGGCTTCGAAGGGGTGTTGCGTTTTCACAAACCTCTTGCGCGCCCTAGACGTAATTTTAGGCGTGTTGACTGGGGCCTACTTTTACAGTCATCAAAATCTTACCTTCTGTTCTCGAGTGTTTTTAGTGTAACTGAAAACTGGGATAGAATTTGCAAATTTCTTAACGGGCTACAAGACCTGCATGCTCCATTGCATTGCGTGAATAAACACCAGCAGCCACCCTGGTGGTCTCCAAGCGTTCGTCGATCTTTTCGTAAACGTGATCGCTTATGGCGGCAATATGGTATTGAAGCACAAGCCTGATCCAGCCAAAGTGCCGCACAGTCAGGGACTGCACGTGGGCTAAGATACTGTCAGGTTGCCCAGGGCTAGACAGATATGAGGGGGGAAAATGGAAATAGAAATGGTAGTGGACTCCAGCGTGTACTCACATTCAGCTCACTAGCGTTGGCCAATTAATTTAGCACGATGTTAGCCGCACAGCACAGAAATGCTGCACGATTGCACATCCATACACGGCGGCAATATAGGCTATCGCTCACCTCTGGTTCGTGGGTCTGTTACAGAACTGCCCGAAACGCTTGTGTCAAAATGCAGCGTGTGCTCAAACAGAAGTTTGAGTTATCCTTAGCCAGGGAAGCTAAATCCAAGCCGAAAAGGTTTTACAGTTACGCGCAATCTAAAGGAAAAACTAGAGTAAACATCGGAGACTTAAAACTGGAGGACGGACAAGTAGCTAATAGTGACCTAGCTAAGGCGACAGCCTTCTCAACGTTTTCAGCAGCGTTCAGCGAAGCGATAATTCTTTACACACACCGTCTGAGTTGCTTGATTTTCCAGCTGGTGTCCCTGCACTAGATGATTTGTCCTTTAATGAGGCGGAGGTGTATGGAACTCTTATTCATGGTCGCGCTAACAAGGCTGAGGGATCGGATGGCATCCACTCAATTATGCTGAGAAATCTCGCCCCAGTGCTTGCATAACCACTATGTAAGCTCTTCAATTCATGTTTGCACTCGGGAATGGTTCCTCGTGAGTGGAAAGAAGCCATAGTAGTGCCAATACACAAAGGTGGTTGCAGGTCGATTCTTGGTAACTATAGACCAGTCAGCCTGACCAGCATCGTCTCGAAAGTATTGGAAAGACTTATACGCGACAAAATCTGCCAGCATCTCTGCCAGCATTCTCTACTTAGTGTAGCTCAACATGGATTCCTGAAAGGGAGGTCTTGTCTGACTAACCTCTTGAGTTTCCTCAATATTGCTACGAAAAGGTTGGATGAAGGGAAACCGGTCGAAGCGCTCTACCTGGATTTTAGCAAGGCTTTCGATTCCGTCAACCACAGATTTTTAGAAACTAAGCTGGCAGCAAAAGGCATACGGGGTAGTTTACTTGCTTGGATAAAAACATTCCTGACAGGTAGGACCTTAAAAGTACGAGTAGGATCTACATTGTCGATCCAAACGGAGGTGATAAGTAAGGTACCTCAAGGGTCTGTGCTAGGTCAGCTGCCCTTTCTGATTTTTATCCATGACTTGTCGCCAATCTTGGAGTGCCCGTGTTTCATTTTCGTGGATGACGTGAAGTTCATGGGTTCAACGAATGAAGATACTCTGATGCACGATCTCGAGCGGGTCATTGACTGGTCCATACACGTGCACGCAATGTGCTCTTTCGGTTGAAGTCGGTGCTTTCCAGCAGAAGTCCCGACGTGTTCCTGCCACTTTACAAGGCGTTAGTCAGGCCGCGTTTGGAATATTGTGTCCAGGCGTGGTGTCCTCACTACCAGAAGGATATCATTCGACTTGAAAGCGTCCAGCGACTAGCAACACGCATGATTGAGGGTCAGCGTGGGAAAAGTTATGCTGATCGCCTTTTGGCTCTGGGTCTTTTCTCTCTTAAGCGTCGGCGTTTGAGAGGTGATTTGATTGAAACCTTTAAGATCTTAAAGGGCTTAAGCGGCGTTAATCCAGATGACATCTTTACCTTAAGTCCTAAGCTGGGCACTCGCGGACACGCACTCAAGCTTGCTAAGGAACGATGTCGACTAGATTCTAGGAAAAACTTATTCAACTTCAGGGTGGTCAACTTCTGGAACAAGCTCCCTGAAGAACTTATCTCCTGTAGTTCCGTCTCAACTTTCAAGCATGGTTTAGACCGTGACTGGGGTAAGTTATTCTCTGATTACATCCCATGATCACCATGCTTAGGTTGTCCTCCATTTTGCTCGCTATTCATTGTAGCCATTTTAGAGCATCTTCTTATTCTGATTCTCCATCAGCTGACCTCTCACCGTGCTGGTGAAGAGAAACTGCCTTTTCTTTTTTCCAGCATCGATTATTGCGTGTTGCTGTCCTACTACTATCCGATACATCGCCTGGCACCGCGATCACCAGAGATTGCAAACGGAGAAAAAAGAAAATTACCTTTTGGCAGTGCATCGATTATAGCGCGGTGCTCCCCCATCTACATTCTCCTAGTCCTACGACCATCTGAGGTTCCACATGGAGAAAAAGGATTGACCCTTTGGCAGTGATGAGTGCTTCCACCGAAAGAAATTCTGGACGCTCGATTGGCTTGTCAGCCACTTACTGTCCTGTGCCTACTGAGCTGAACTGAACATCAAACGAGACCATAATTTCATCCTATTCAATTCTCACGTCTTTTAATTAATTAATTCCATCTTTCAAAACAAGCCTAGATGTGCACAGCTATTAAACTATACTTTTACTTGAACACTCGGTTGTATTGAAGAAATGGTGCTCCTTCATCGAAACTGCGTTACCAAGCTAAGCTACAACTGCTTCTCTCGAAGAATGTAGCTATTGAATTGTTTATCTTTCACTTATTCTTTTAGTTGCTTACTTCTACTTCAAAAGTGTTACCAGGGTGCTGGAAGTGTTTTACATGATATGGCTGCAAACTGAAGTCAATGGCACCAATTTGTTTATTGTGCGTATCAGTTTTACTTTATCATTTTGTCATAGGGTTCGAACAAAAATGCCAAATCACCAGCTTCAGCATGCAGCTTACTACCAGTAGCCAATCAATTTATCACGGTCAACCGCACAGCACAGAAGTACTGCACGATTACGCATCCTTGAGCAACCTTACAGTATATTTGCCCACATGTAGTCTATGACTTAGCGGCACTTTGCGTGGCTCAGGCTTGTGCTTCCATACATCATACACTGAAAGTTTTCGAATGCATTGCCTGGTCACAATGCCATCAGAACCTTTCGCTTGCGTGTACCATTCAAAGTTGCGGCGTCCAATTTACAGTCGTTAGCGTGCATCGGATAACAGACAGTCGTTACCTGTACACTTGATGGCCTAAATATCGATATATCCTGATTGTCAGAAACCCCCATACATAAATCCAGCTCGGTTACACGGCTGTCTATTCAGTCGAACATACGCAATTCGTTTGTTTTCATTTGAAGTAACAGCTGATGTCGCTCTATTGGATCGAATCCCGGTCGTTAGCTGCCTTTGTGCAGTAAGACTACAAGATTCGTGCTATAAGACTGATATCGCGATTAATGCGCGAAAGAAGTTCTGCTGATGATGTCATCTAGCTTGAAGACGAAATGTCCTACAACAACTATACAAGCTCGGCGAACAACATCTGAACAACAAATGCACCAACCTGTTCTTGGATTCTGTCTACGCATCATACCATACGCACTAAGTAATAGTAGTGTTGAGCTTTCTATTGAAAATTACAATAACTTGTTGGATTTGCATCAAGAAGTGACATCGTTATTTTGGCTGTAATCGTGATTGCACGTGTAGGTCGTTTATCTTCAAATAAACAGTTTTTGGATGAAACGTTTGGTGTCTGTTGTCATCGATGTTTCGCTCCATACTAAAGGCAGTCTTGTGTGCTACATAACTTTAATGGCTGCGAAACCTGGTCTATATGAATGGATGATTTCACCGGTTTTCTTTTTTGACACCCGTTGCCTGCGTAAGGTTGCAACATCGGTGGCAATATCGCGTTACAAAAATAAATGTCTGCTAACAGGTTTTTGATCCAAGAGGTCACTGACTAAAAAGATGCTAATACTTGCTTGTTTGCGATTGTTGGGACACGTTTTAAGTACCGTAAATACCCGCGTATAGGACGCACTTTTTTCTTCATAAGTTGCCCTAAAAACCCAGGTGCGTCTTATCCATGGATACTTTTATTATAAAAATTATGCATTTATCATAATATCAAAAATTTATTATAAAAATTTCAAACTTAACGGTACAATATTTATCAATAGTTATCCTCGTCGTCACTGTCTTCATTCAACAAAGCAGCCCACTCCTCTTCCTCCCTTTCGTTGTCACCATCGTTGTCTTAGTCGTCCATCCCGAGAATATCGTCTTCCGTGCCGTCTAACATGTTGCTCATAGAACATTTCTTGAATCCCTTCACCACGGTCTTGATTAGCAATTCTTTCCAGGTATCTACTATCCATCGGCAGATCGTAGCATGTCAACTTTTTTCATCTAAGTGCCTGTAAACGAACGGTAGTGGTGCTGACCCCCAGACAGTTTCGACAAATATTTTGAATCCATTTAATGAGCGCCTTTTCCAGGTTTGGGTGGTGAGCCTTCGAGCCTCTGTTCGCCCTCTTCACCTTTCGCATTTTTTAATGGTACTTTCGGCTTTTCTCCATTTTATGATCACGCATTCAGTCGGACCAAATTGCCGCTCAGCTGCCCGGTTCCCGTGTTCTTTCGCGTACTTGATCACTTCCATTTTAAAGTATGAAGTATAGCTCTGTCGTTTTGTCTTCGTCATGTTGAAGGGTAATAATGAAATGTATCTTTAAAAACACCGGAAATAGGTAGAATATTTATACTGCCGATGTGTAATATCATGAAAGTGTAATATCAACCAATCATGGGGTAGTATTTGACTCTCGTTGGAGCAGAAACGTTTTCTTAAAAAATGTCATCCAATCATTCGACATGACGACCAAGAATGAGAAGTGCACTTTCCACGATAGTCTACATAGGCTAGACAGACATCTGCTGACTGACAGGATGAATGAGTCAGCAATCAGCACACACGACGATCATAGCGATTGTATGGAGCTCACCGTGATTGACTTAAGTTCACCGTTTCTATAAAAATTAATGGAAATTAAGGACTAAAATTAGGATGCGTCCTATACATAGGTACACAGTTTTTCCATCGATTTTAGGGTCAAATATCCACTGCGTCCTATACATGGTATCATCCTATACGCGGGTATTTACGGTATGCCTCATCATCGTTTACCATAACACGCCTTATTCACAAACCTGGTAGATGCTGGAAGAGACAACTGGGTGATCAGTCAATGACGTGGTGCGCTGCGATTGAGGTCACCGTAGCGTTAAGCTCCGCTTGGCATATTCCTTTGGTTTAGTGGGACCCAAAACAGTCTTTTAATAGCTTGTCGAAACCTTATGCGCTATGGCTGAACAGCCTGACAGTATCCTAACCCGCGTGCAGTCTTTGACTGTGCGGCACTTTGCCTGGATCAGGCTTGTGCTTTCATACCATACCATATGGCTGTAGACTTAAGTCCCGGTTGCCCCTAAGTAGCTTATCATGCCAATCATCCTTATACTCTATGCAATTGCGTCGTTTTTATAATAAATAAATACGCATATAATGCGACTTCAAAAATTTGCTGCTTTTAACACGCATTTGTTGCTTGTCCGCTATTTCACGAGTTTGCTCATCTTGACGCTTTGTCTGGAATGAGACATGCTTCATAATTATGATAATGCTGTTATAATTTCCGATTATTATTTACCTTGGCTGATCTTAAACGATGATGCTTTGTCTTTATTTTTTGAAATTACGTTTCCATGAACGCAACTACAGTGTTCTATTATTTCAGCTCTGGTAGGAATATAAATAATTGTGCATAATGATGGAAGATCATGTTCAAATCATATTGTCAACGAAATCGCAACAGTACGGATTTTGTTTCTCATAATTTTTGCTCAGCTACGCAGTACCCTCGTATCCAATATCCGTACCACTCTCGAGTTCCCCGAAGGATCTCAACAAACTGCTTATTCAACTTATAAAAGGTTTGTAAAACGTCCTTTCATTGGCTCAGAATCACGTGATATTCCATCGGACGTCGAGTTCGTTTTCCTTGTGCAAAATGAATATTTGAGTACAACTCTCGGACAGCTTTTATCGGAAAAGCAACTGGCTTCCGTATGGACGAATCGCACTTTCCTTTATTTCGTTATAGGAAACCCTAGAAGTAGAGTACTGTGAAAAGCAACGCGCGCCCTTTTATTCTGATCAAATTAAACAGGATGATTTGATTAGCTCGGTGAAACGTTTGGAAGATTTGTAAGTGCAAATTTTTATATTTTATTTACGATCGCTTAATTTGCTTCCTGTCCTGGAATTGTGTTAAAAAACTTCTATCTGTGCATCATTTGGGAGGTATAGCGTAACCTCAGTTTAGTCAGTGGGGTAAATAGTAAATGGAGCTCTTTGTGTTCTGTATTACTTTCTTTACCTACTTTAAGGCACCGGTCGCCCGTCTTCGCCTCTTCTGTCAGTAAAAACAGTTCTGTCCAGCTTCTGAAAACAACTCGTGCATGTCTGGAGCTGGACTTTGTTGTCAGAGTCTGTTTGAGACACACGACATATGCGAGTATTTTTTACTACTTCTTGATGTGTAGGATTTTGTTCTACTCTTTGTGATACTGTGAGTTTCGACAGCTAACGTTTTCGCGCATATTGCCTTTCAGTTTTCTATGTGGCACTATGACTGTGCCACACTTTGCCTGGAGCCGAGCTTTTGATTTTACACTGATGCTGTTTTCTCAACATGCATGTAGTAGTGAGCTGCATGCTGAAACACGCTTGAGTCTCACTTCCATCTTTATTCTTTATTTCTCATATCTATCTAGGATTGGGCAACCTAACCGTAATATCGCCCACGTGCAGTCTCTGACTCTCTGCCGCTTTGCCTGGATCAAGCTTGTGCTTTCATACCCATACCATGCCATGTATGCCTGAAATCATAAGCCTGATCCAGACAAGTGCCAAGAGGTCAAAGACTACACGTAAGCTAAGATACTGTTAGGTTGCCCAGCCCGAGACAGATATGAGAAAGATCAACAGAAATGGCATTCAGAATCCAGCGTGTTGCCGCATGCAGCTCACTACCAATGGTATGTATGTATGGAAGCACAAGCCTGATCCAGGCAAAGTGCCGCACAGTCAGAGACTGCACGTGGGCTAAGATACTGTCAGGTTGCCCAGGCCTAGACAGAACTACCAATGGTAAATCAATTTGACACAGTGTTAGCTGTCCACGTATTGCTTTACTTGCTTTACTGTGAAATCTTGGAAGCTGTCGTTCTAATGTCACTCTACTCGTTCACAATTTTCAATTAACGTGTGTACTTTTACTTTTTGTGCGACTATCTCCTCCTGGAAGATGAGTCGACTTCAATGAAGATTCTTGGGAATTTGGGTACAAGGGGCGTCCCCAGCACCACTCGGCGTTTGTTCGACTCAGCTTCTCTAGCCTTTGCACAACCAAGTGCAACCTGCAAGGCAGCAGGGAGTTGCCAGAAAGAGGTCGTCTACCAGACTCTGTTCCTGGTTTTTTTCCAGGGTTTTCTCCCGAAGCCTTTCCCGCGATCGGGTATCCCGGAGGTTTAAAATCAGGGTTTTCCTTCCCTTAGATGAAATGCCCTCCCATGCTAACGAGGTCCATCTTCCCGAAGCAAACTGGTTTTCAGGCACCAGTCACTCGTCCCTTCTCCTGTTGGTACATTCAGTTCCGCCGGGCTCGGGGAGCCACTCGTGCAGGCCAGAAGCTGGACTCGGTTGTCAGAGGCTATTTGAGACGCATGCCATATGGGAGCAATTTAAAAACAGTGGGAGCTTATCCCCACTGCCACCCCCGGCTATGACAACCTTTGGCTCCACTTAACTTGTCTGGGCACATGTTGTTCAATAGTTTGGTCGTGTCATCCTTTTCTAGGATGTGCAATCGTGCAGCATTTATGTGCTGTGCGGCTAACATCGTGCTAAATTGATTGGCCAACGGTAGTGAGCTGCATGCGAGTACACGCTGGAGTCTCACTAC
>JACCGJ010017494.1:0-39473 GCA_013407085.1 Atriophallophorus winterbourni
TGGACCTTAACGTGGTGCGATGGTTTGTGTACCTCTATGACCCATTGAGCTATGCTGGGTGGTGCTCTCCGAGCACCTTCAGAGTCACTCATACCAGGAAGGTCAATGGATAGAGGTCAGACGAACACGGTCTCAACCTAACCCGCTGCCTTGTTGGTCAGGCTTTTAGCCAAAGGCTTTGGTCGAGAACCCTAATTGTTCTCCTGTCTAGGCATGGGCGACCTGGCAGTATCCCAGCCCACATACAACCATGACTATTACTACGAAAACCAACTCCATAGTGCATCGGCCGTCGCGCACGATAAACAGGGTCGCCTTACCTGCTGCATACAGCAGGGCGGGTAAGCGAAAACAAGCTACTGCTGGCCCTACCCTTCAAACTGTTTCCGACCCTTCCCCTCCCCCATCCACTCTTAACAACTCTCCGTCTGTCAATCCCAGCTTTAGAAAAGACCGCGCTGAACATGTTGGAACATTTTCTGTTCGCGAATCTACATATCACTTTCTTAAACCACGGACCTCTGCTCACATCGGAGCCATGAATGTCAGGACTCTGAGACAAATAGGCCAGCAAGCTGCACTGGCTCTTACCTTAGATAGTCTATATATTGATGTTTGCTGTTTATCGGAAACGCGCTTATATGATCCGTCTATAATTACCGAACTTACTGCCCCAAACCTTTCAACTCGTTACTTTTTGCGCTGCTCTGGTGATTCTGTAGCTGCCCTTTCAGGACAGGCTGGTGTTGGTATAGTGCTGAATTCGCGTGCCGAATCCTGTCTAATCGATTGGATTCCTTGGAATAGCAGGATGTGCGCAGTTAGACTAGCCACTAATATTAGACCAAACTCAAAATCTTCTAATCAGAGATGCTTGTTTATTGTAGCAACGTACGCTCCGACTAACACCAATTCCGACGACGAGAAAAACGCCTTCTACGACGATCTTTATGCTCTTTTGCGACGTGCAAAAGCTCCGATATTGTTGTCTTAGCGGGAGATATGAATGCCAGACTGGGTCGCTTAGATACATCTGAATCACAATTAGGTGGCATGTTTGGTCTTGAAAGCCAACGCACAGATAATGGTGAACGTTTTATACAATTCTGTGCACAATCTCGGTTATTCATTAGCAGTACTTCCTTTCGCCATAAAAGATGTCAATGTGCCACATGGCGCTCGCCGGATGGAAGCCAACCTTCGGCCCAAATCGACCATATCGCCATAAGTGCTCGCTGGAGAGGTTGCATTGAGTACTGCCGATCTTTTTGGAATACCTGCGTAGATTCAGATCATGCTCTTGTGCGATGTAGGTTCTCGTTAAAGTTCTCCGGTGCGAAGCCCTCGAATGGGAAACGCATTGCTGTCGAACAATTCTTTCAGCCTGCAGTTCAAGACATTTATAGGACCACCTTGAGTAACTCACTCCCAGTTGCCCAGTATGCAACTACCGATGAAAGGTGGAACAAAATAGCAGGGATTATGCGAGCCGCCGCAATAACAGCTTGTGAGACTGCACAACCAACCCAACCAACCGAAGAAATGGAAATAGCAAATAATGCGGGTAACGTGCGAAAACTCTTCCAACTTATTCGATCGACTGGGCCTACGAAACAAGGAGTGAGTGAGACTATAGCGGAATTAGATGGTACTCTTATCACTAATAAGAATCGCCGCCTGTCACGCTGGGCCGAACATTTTGAAGAACAATTCAGCTGGTCGCCTGCAACAGAATCATCCCCTCACTTGAGGCAGTGTGATCCTTGGCCTGTTAGCGTAGATCCCCCTAATGATTTAGAAATTAAAGCATGTATTGAATCCATGAAACGATTCAAAGCTGCTGGCCCCGATGACATATAGCCTGTTTTGTTCAAAGAAGGTGGCCAAGTCCTAATCAGCACATTAGGAGATCTCCTCCGTGAAGTGTGGATGTCAGAATCCGTCCCTCCGAGTTGGGGTGAATCGGTTATCATACCTATATTTAAAAAAGGTGTGCGAAGCTCATGCTCTAATCACCGTGGGATAAGTCTCACTCCCATCATTACGAGATTATTAGCGTCCATATGTCTTCGCAGATTAACATCGCATAGGGAATCACAGATCCGTGAGCAGCAATCTGGCTTCCGGCCTGGCAGAGGCTGTGTCGACCACATTTTTACTCTTCGACGGATATTAGAACTGCGGCACACCTATCGACAGCCGACAATAGCCATCTTTTTAGACTTCAAAGGAGCATTTGATTCAGTCGATCGAAATGTCCTGTTTAAGACATTGCTGTGCAAAGGCATAAGTATGTCAACATACTACGCGCACTTTATGCTCATACATCCGGATGCGTTAGGGTTTACAACGAACTTTCTCCCAAATTCAACACTACAAGTGGCGTCCGACAAGGATGCCCGATTTCTCCGTTTTTGTTCAATTTTGTAATTGATGCAATTATGGAATTATGCAACGAAGGTGCCCCAGCTTTCGGAGTTCACATAATGCCAGGCGTCAACTTCTCGACTTGGATTATGCTGATGACATAGTTCTGCTCTTCGACTCATACACAGATGCACAGGCGATACTGAACAAGCTATCTGGCATTGTGCCCGCATTTGGAATGCGTTTTGCGCCCTCTAAGTGCAGTGTTCTTCTGCAGGACATCGACTTATCGAACAACGCTTTATTACTTGACAATCAGGCGCTTGAAATTGTGGATCGTTTTACGTATCTCGGTAGTTGTATCAATAATTCTGCATCGTTAGATAACGAGGTCTCTGCACGCATTTCTAAAGCGACCGTAGCGTTCCGCAACCTAGGTCACCTCTGGCGTCAGAAAGGACTGTCTTTGCTACTCAAGGGTAGAGTCTATAAAGCGACAGTGCGGGCTATGTTACTGTATGGGTGCGAAACCTGGACCTTACTTAAAGAAGACATTCAGCGTCTCCAAGTATTTGACAACCGGTGTCTCCGCAGCATTCTAGGAGTTAGCTGTTACAATCGTATGCGCACCGATGCTCTCCGAAATAGGTTGTTTGGTAGTAATGTCGATATAGAGAAGCAGATCAACCTGCATAGGTTACGCTGGTTGGGTCACGTTTTACGGATGCCGGACCACCGACTTCCGAAACAGATTCTTTTTGCGACGCCACATCCTGATTGGCGTAAACCTAGGGGTGGCCAAACCGTCACATGGCATAGGCAGCTAAAAATTCTTACTAGTAACCTTTCCAAAGTAGGCGCAGCGCGTCTTCCAGGCTGGTGTCCCCGCGATCATATATCGCAATGGTTAGTTACGCTTCAGGATATGTCCCGAAACCGTGTTCAATGGCGGTCTTGCACTAAGCATCTTCTTGGAGTGTTTGCATAACCTTGTATGTTGTCAAGCGGAGTGACGAGAAAAGCTTGTTATGATGCATGACAGTGAAAGCCGCAAGGAAGCTGCCGTGCTGATGTTGCTCTACTCGTTCACGAAACTTGTTTGAATGCATGTTCCATTCGAGGTGTAGGCACCTCTTCCCAGTTTGTTTGTGCTTACTCTTCTATAGAACCCGTAGCAATTTAAGTTCCACCCTTCCCCATCTTTTAGGATTTTACTTTTTCATGGTTGTATGGCAGTTAAGCATTCGGTACGTGCTACCGGTGTATTGCTGTCTTTGATGATGATGATGATGATGCTATCGCTAGTCCATGCAGACCAGATCCATCCTGGGGCCCACTTTAAAAAAGCCAATAAGTACGATCGACTCCGGGGACCTTGATCGATTTGGATCCGTGTCCGGGAAGGCGGACCTCCTAAAGACAAGCAAGATCTACTTGTAGTCCAATAAAGAGCGCATCGTGATTGCTTGACTACCAACATCAAGCAGTGTCCGTACGTTCCAGCATCCCAGATAGAAGTCCTTACGGATATTTATGGCCCCAGCTAGCTTACTTTTCACCCTAGCCGCTGGGAGAGCCAAGGGCGCGTCGCGTCTCGGGAACGCCGTAGCAGAGAGCTGAGATATACATTGAGACATCATCATGAAGTTTCTTGGGGATAGTGTACAAGTGATGTCCCCAGCACCACTTGGTGTTTGTTCGAGTACACCTCTCTAGCCTTTGCACAACCAAGTGCAACCTACAAGGCAGCAGGGAGTTGGCAGATAAACGCGCTGTGCGCTAGTTATTTACCTACGGGGCTTCTCTCCGGATTTTTCCTCGGGGTTTTCTCCCGAAGCCTTTCCCGCAATCGGGTGACCCACAAGGTAGTGGGGGGTTGGAGTCAGGGTTTTCCTTCCCCTAGATGGATTGCCAGTAGCTGACGAGCTCCATCTGCCCGGAGCAAACTGGTTTTAAGGCGCCAGTCACCCACCTTCGCCCCTTCTCCTGTCAGTAAGAGCAGTTCCGCCGGTCTTGTGAAAGCCACTCGTGCAGGCCAGGAGTTGGACTTGGTTGTCAGAGGCTATTTGAGACGCATGCCACGTGAGAGCATTTTATAGATAGTAGGTGGCTCATTCCTACTACCACCCCCGGCTGTGACAACCTTTGGAACCACTGTTTTCGATCTTTCCAGCTAACACATCGACCGCTCGTTGTGGTCACCGTTCGGGTTTCATGCATACGACGTGTGCCAACTAGCAGAGATAACTATGGTTAACAGTTGCTAAATGGACTTGTCATCGGTAGTGAGCTTCATGAGGAAGCATACTGGAGTCTCACTGCCATTTCTATTTTCATTTTTCATGTCTGGCTAGACTGCGGTAACCTGAAAATATCTTACTCCACGTGTGGTCAATGACTGCGTCACTTTGCCTGAATCTTATGATATCACAAATACAATAGTGTTTGATGTATAGTGCCGTTGCTTCCGGCGGTGAATGACCTCAGAGTTACAAACGTGGTGTTGCCTCCGAACGTGAGCAATCCTCCGCAAACAAAGTTGGTCGAAGGCCTCCAGCCTCTTAACATCTGCGCGACCTGTCCCACATTTGCTGTCGTAAAGCAGTACTGTCCATACCGAAGTTGATGGCATCCTTTCCTTTACGCTCGGGCTTAAATTTCGTCCATTCCAAACTTCATGAGTAGCTGAACTGTTCAAAATGCCTGAGAACAAGATCATTTATAGCAAAATGTGACACTTCCGCAGACTAGTCCTAAAGGAGCATTTTACACTTTCTCGATGAAAATGTAGCCCATATTTAGCTGCCTCCATTGCCACCAGGCCTGTTGGATAAATGTTCGGTCTTCATGCAGTAAAGCAATATCAACAGTATAATCCATGTTCATAGCACGCCCACTTCAATATTCAAGAATTTATGGTCACAAAAAGCACATAGCTTCACAATTACCATATCATAGTAAATATTCGTTCAGGAAATAGGTATAAAATAAGCATGTAATGTCAAGTATAGTCAAGTCGTGTAGTTACCATGAGTCAATACGCAGGTGTCGTCAAATCATTATTCAACAAATAAGTATCCAAATTTCGAATAAACGTTTCGATGCTGGGAGAGATGACAAGAGTTTCGGGGAGGGAATTCCAAAGGAAACAGACACGTACACAATAAAAATATCGGCGACAGCTGATACGGGAGTGGGGAATTTGCAGTGTCGCTGAGTGGCTGCGTGTATGACGTGACTCACGGTATTCGAATAAATGTTTTAAGGGATGATGTGGGGTATTTAATATCTTGTATGTTAGTATCACATCGCTTCGAAGGCTTCTTTGAAGGGGAGTGGCGAGCCTCAGTTTTTGCAATCGTTCCTCGTACGTTAGATTCCGGAAACCTCTTACGAGTTTGGTTGCACGATGGTATATTTTGCCAAGCAACAGTATATCTTTTTTTAACCACGGAGTCCAAGCTTGTGATGCATGCTCCATGGTTGGAAATATATATGCTTTCATGATGGTGGGCAACGTTCCAGGCGAGAAGGTTCTGAAAATCAGTCGCAGCATACCTAGAAGCTTGGAAGCACGCTTGCAGATAACCTCACAATGCAGGCTGTTCTTCAGGCTGCCGCATACCCAGACTCCAAGATCCCTTTCCGTTTCTGTCCAGCTCAAAATAGTCTGCCCAAAGTGATATTGGTATTGGAATGGCTTACCAATTTTCAACACCTTGCATTTGTGGAAATTGAATGGTAAATTATTCAGTGCCGACCATTCATGTAGAGCATCTAGATCACGTTGCAGCTGTACACAGTCCGCAGTTGTTTTTATCGGCGTCCAAAGTTTAATGTCATCAGCAAAAAGAATCACCTTGCATGCGAGCGTCTCTGGTAGGTCGTTGATGTAAGCCAAGAAAAGTACTGGCCCGAGGACTGAACCTTGCGGGACGCCACTAGAGGCATCAATAGCCTGTGATTGTACCCCATTGATTCGAACGATCGCCTTGCGCCCACTGAGATAACTTTCAAGCCATATGAGTAGCTGTCCGCTGATACCCATCTGTTTCAGCTTTTGTATTAATCGAAAGTGATCAACTCGGTCAAAAGCTTTAGACATATCCAGATAACAAGCGTGGATGCTAGCTCCTTCGTCAACCGCTTGGGTCCAGTCATTTAAAACCGTCAACAAATTTGTCAAGCATGAGCGAGATTTAAGAAAACCATGCTGTGCTACAGATAGCATATTTTGTGATTCCGCGTGATGAACTATATTTTCAGTCACTATACGCTCTAGAACTTTGGATATCACAGAAAGTAGGGTGACAGGACGGTAGTTTGCCGGATCTGAACGTCTACCGCCTTTGTAGATAGGTGAAATTACCCCTGTCTTCCACTCTGTTGGCACCACTCCTTCAATTAGATAATGTTTAAATAATTCACACAAAGGTTCACACAGCTGCTGTTCGCAGGATTTTAGTATAGTTGGAGTGATTCCATCCGCTCCAGGGGATTTCCTAGGGTTCATTCGACACAAATGTCGTTGTATAATCACTGGATTTATCTCGATCTCAGTCAGCTGTTGCGTCACTTTTGATGGCGGTAATTCTTCAGTCGATTGAATCGCTAACGGACTAAATACTTTAGCATAATGTATGATGTATGTATGAAAGCACAAGCCTAATCCAGGCAAAGTGCCGCACAGTCAGAGACTGCACGTGGGCTAAGATACTGTCAGGTTGCCCAGGCCTAGACAGATATGAGGGGGGAATAGAAATAGATGTAACATACATAGACCCTAAGTAACCTGACACTTAATAATACCATGTATTTCGGACATTGTGAACAGTTCTATACGTGTGCTAAAGGACAAAATACTTACAATTGGTTCAATAACCAGGAATACCGTGGCAAAATATATTGTCTATAGAAGTGTTTATTTTGAGAATTTCGCATAGCGATGGAGCAGTAAGAGAATCTACGAGTGTTTTAAATTTACCTGTAGATGTGCACATGCGAAAATGGAGTGGAAGAGAATTCCAAAGATGCGCATACCTAATTAAAAAGAAGTTTTGTCGAACTTTAGTGCGAGTAAGGGGAATATGTAATAGCCTCATTCGGTTACGTCGTACAGAACGATTGCAATCTTGGAAGCGCATGGTAGATCTAAGCCTAACTTGGTGCTCTGTGATGATTCGGAAAAAAAGAAAAAGATTAAGGCGAATTCTGCGTAACCATAGCGGGTCAATGTCTAGTAGATTGCATCTTACTTTATAAGATGAAGGATTAGAGTAGCATAACATGATTTCGCTAATTCTACGTTCAAGGCTTTTTAAGAGAATACAGTCACGCCTAGCGATGTGAGAGTAGGCTATATTACAGTAGTCAAGAAGCGGTCATACTTTCATTTTATATAGACTTAGTCTACTTTCACGATGAGGAATTTTTGATTTATCAAACCAAAATTCTGTCTAGCTCTTGCTATGAGAAATCTTACTTGTTCGTTGAAATTGAGAGATGAAGAATATCTAAATCCTAAGTCTTTGATTTCGTTAGAAGGTGCGAGTGGTGTATTGTTGAGAATAATACTACCGGGGGGTATTGAGCAGCGTATACCCATGAATTGCGTCTTCAGAGCTGAGAATTCTAAACCTCATTGTGAGCCTCAACTTGAAAGATCGTCGTCGAGAGAGTCTATAGCCTGTGATATCTCTATGGCTGGAAAAGCTAAAACAAGTTTAATAGCATCCGCAAAGATAAAAAGCTTTTAGTTTTTTACGAAATCTTGCACATCATTAATATATATATAAGAAAAAGGAGGGGGCCTAGTACGCTACCCTGAATGACTCCACTTGGTATAGGTTGTGTTTCAGAGGATATGCCATTATCGGAAACGGAGAAGGTGCGATCAGAAAGATATGAACAGAACCAATTAAATAGGGATCCGGAAAGACCAAGTGGTGATAATTTTCGAAGAGGAAGAGAATGAGAAACCTTATCAAATGCTTTGGTAATGTCTAAGAAAACTGTCAGTACAGCTAATCCGTGATCTATGGAGTCCGTTATATGGTCCAAATATTCCAGCTGACAGGTAATGCAGGACTTCTGATTTAAAAAGCCATGTTGGAATGGAGAGAAAGCGTTTGGGCCCAAGTAAGCTATTAATGCGTTCTTGATCAACTTTTCGAATAGCCTAGAGAGACAAGGTGTGTGATTAATTGGGCGATAATTACTAACGATGTGTGAATTCCCTGTTTTAAGCCGAAGTACAATGACAGAATGTTTCCATTCGAGGGGGAAAATACCAGATTTAATAGAAAGTTTAAACAGGTTTAATAAAATTAAAGATATGTCATCCGTATTTAGTTGCAAGATTTCTGGAACAAAGCCCACAATATCAGGCTTGTAAGAAGCTTTGCTTCGCCGAGGTTCCAAGGTTGTCACAGCCGGGGGCGGCAGTGGGGATGAGCTCCCACTGTCTATAAAATGCTCCCATATGGCGTGCCTCTCAAACAGCCTCTGACAACTAAAGCCCAGCTCCTGGCCTGCACGAGGCGGAACTGCTTCTACTGACAGGAGAAGGGGCGAAGGCGGATGACTGGCGCCTCAAAACCAGTTTTTTCCGGGTAGATGGAGCTCGTCAGCCTTGGAGGGCAGTCCATCGAAGGGAAGAAAAACCCTTATTCCAAACCTCCGCTGCCTTGCGGCATACCCGATTGCGGGAAAGGCTTCGGGAGTGAACCCTGAGGAAAAATCCTTGCTGCCTTGCAGGTTTCACCTGGTCGTGCAAAGGCTAGAGAGGCGTACTCGAACAATCGCCGAAACACTTCAAGAGAGGCGCAAGAACCCTCAAAATGGTCACCGGCTCTCGTGAAGGAAAAAAACCGCTGCCTTGTGGGTAGACTTTTGAGTCAAAGGCTCCGGGTGGGGTCCCCTAAGCCAACCCCCTACTTCGGCCTTGGCAACCGGGTAGTATGTCGCCTTCAACAAGAACCATGGAACCTACATTTTTCTTCCATCATGTACCCTCTTCATGGTATACTTGTTGGCACATCGTCTGTAAAGACTTGTGTAATAATAATAATAATTTGCTTCGCCGACACATTGCGCTAACTTCTTGTAAACTAAAGGAGATGGAATCCATACACATTGAATTAATATTTTGATTTGGGAGTACAGGGTATACACTGGTATTGAATGACTGACTGAAATAGTTCAGAAAAAGCTTACTTATTGCTGAAGAGTCTGATGTTAATGATTCCCTACCATCATCGTTAAACAAAAGTGTAGAAATTTCATGTTTACTTAGATTATATCGAGATCTCGAGACTGTTCAAAGACTTGGTCTTCGAAGCACTGTTCAGGGCCATTCTTTCTTCTTCTGAATCGAAAGCAGAAGGGATAAAATCCCGTTTGAGCTTCATCACAGTAATAGACATGGGTGACTTCTGCTGACAAGGCAAACCCTGAGAGTAGAGGAACACCACTATGTCACTCCGGGGATCAAGTTCATCCGTCTCAACAAATGCTGATCCAACGCGCTTTTGAATAGCTGTTCAGATGGTAGAGACAGGAGCCCTTTCGGTAGAGAGTTCCAAGTGTTCACCACCCGCGTGGATAGCGTGCTCGCATTACTCAGCTTCAGTCATCGTCAGTAAGAACAGGAAATACCCCTGGTTTCGCGCTTGATCGAGCATTGACAATCCGATAAAGCAATTTAGGATTTCCTTCCATTTTCCAAGATAGAAAGCGATGGTAATTTTGCTTGTCTTCTTTGATGAGAGTGTTTACTTTGTTGCGAATTCCGCAAAATTGTTGCCATGACGCATCAGTCTTGGTATTTCTGTGTTGAAACCAAGCAGAGTTCCTTTGCCCGATCCATTTTTTCGTGCGACTACGAAGTTTAAAGCGAAAGTCGCTTACCCTTCGTTCATTAACAAATCGCGAATTTTGATATATGCTTGACTGAAGACTTTTTGTAAGTGTGGTGCAATGTGTTTCCGTGTTGTGATAATCAAGCATTCGCCAATTTACTAACCCAAGCGCGTCACGTAAACTCACGTAGTCGATCCTTCTGAATAGTTTTGCGGACTCACATCCTCGTCTGGCGCTGCATACATATTCAAAACCTAACACAAGATGATCACTTCGACCGAGAGGGGCAATGTAGTCAACACCTTCAACTGCTGTTGTCTCGGAAGTAAGTATTAGATCCAAAACGGACGGTAACTCTGATCCTCTTCTGTGAGTAAAGTCGGACACATGGTTATGCAGTGGAATCATATCGATCAGCTCACGGAATTTATGATCAGCTGTGTGTAGATGGTGATCTGATCTGTTAAAAAGATGAGGAAGGTTGAAATCTCCCATGACCAGTAATTGGGAGCTTCGCATCTCTCCGGCATATTGTAGAGCCTTCAATACCCTGTCGTTTTGAGCATCCGTCGAAGATGGAGGGCGATATATTATACCAATGATGCAGTCGTCCTGTGACTCCTGTGTAAGGCTACACCTGAGGGTATCTTCTGATTCGAGATTGGGATCGTGAATCTTCATGCACTGAAGACGTTCGTGAAAGCCACACCACCACCTTTTCGTGGACGATCGTTCCGTAATAGTATCATGTTTGGGATCGACAGTTCGCTTTCAGTCATACAAGATTGAAACCAGGTTTCAGTCACAGCGACGAGGTCTGGTGAGTATCGTTTGCAGAGCTCGGTTAGTTCAGCCAATTTATTAAACAAGCTTTGGGCATTCGTATAAAGACACTTTACTGAGCTTTTAGCATGTAACAACGAGTCAGTAACAGTATTTATTGGTCCGACGTCGGACTTTTGTCGTTTTTTGAAGCAAGTTGAGATATTTTCACTGGCGAATTTGAGTCAGACTCGGATGTTTTTGCAATGGAAGGCTGCAATTTGACATCAACAACTCTGGGATTGCACAATCTAACGTTATCGGGTAATCTCTTTCTGTATAGTTTTAGTACATATCGGACATCATCTGCCATACTACTTGAAAAAAATGTAATCTTAAGTGGATTTGAACATTTTCCTTGATAGTTTGGCGAGCAAGGTATTCGGTATGTGTCAACGACTACAGAATTTGAAGAGCCGATAGTCTCGGCAATAAATGACCACTGTTTACGATCGTGCTCTTTTCTTTCGTAAACCGTTGTGGCTCCTGTATTTTCAGGAACGTCAAGCAGAATAATACTCCTTGATGCCGCGGAGAAACTAGTAAGAGCACTCAGGAGGATATCATAGATGGCAAGTTGAACAAGAACGAGATATTGAACAAATGCCTCTTATACCCGAGTTTTTCTACTACCTTCTGTTGACGATTAAAAGGACACCCTTGACACTAAAAATGCTGATGTATTTTCTTATTTTCATTCTTAGTATGTTGGAAATTTGTTACTCCAAATGTTGCTTACGCATTATAGATTGTATAATACTTTAACTGTACAAAAGCACTGCCAGTTGTATGTGTTGACTATATGGTTTCAGCAAGTTGATATTACGAGGTTGTCTAGTTTTTTAACATAAAACTAATAAAATAATACTTGAAGCGATACTATAGTAGGTTCGCTTTTGCGATTCAAAACCACTGACCGTCATGTCGTGTAGGACAGAAGTAATACATAATTCAAGGCTCCGTGGTCTTATCAATAGTTATGGGTTCCGCCGTTGTCACAGCCGGGGGTGGCTATGGGGATGAGCTCCCACTGTCTATAAAATGCTCCCATATGGCACGCGTCTCAACTAGCCTCTGACAACCAAAGCCCAGCTCCTGGCCTGCACGTTGCGGAACTGCTTTTAGTGACAGGAAAGGGGGCGAAGGCGGATGATTGGCGCCTCAAAACCAGTTTTTTCCGGGCAGATGGAGCTCGTCAGCCTGGGACAAAGGTTGTCATAGCCGGGGGTGGCAGTGGGGATAAGCTCCCACTGTTTATAAAATGCTCCCATATGGCACGCGTCTCAACTAGCCTCTGACAACCAAGTCCAGCTTCTGACCTGCACGAGTGGCTCCCCGAGCCCGGCGGAACTGATTCTACCAACAGGAGAAGGGGCGAAGGCGAGTGACTGGCGCCTGAAAACCAGTTTGCTTCGGGCAGATGGAGCTCGTTAGCCTGGGAGGGCATTTCATCTAAGGGAAAGAAACCCCTGATTTTAAACCTCCGCTGCCTTGCGGGATACCCGATCGCGGGAAAGGCTTCGGGAGTAAACCCTGAGGAAAAACCTGGAACAGAATCTGGTAGTCCACCTCTTTCTGACAACTCCCTGCTGCCTTGCAGGTCGCACTTGGTTGTGCAAAGGCTAGAGAAGCTGACTCGGACAAACGCCGAGTGGTGCTGGGGACGCCGCTTTGTAACCAAATTCCCAAGAACCTTCTTTGAAGCCGACTCATCCTCCAGCAGGATATAGTCGCACAAAAGTAAGTAAAGTAAGTCAGCCTGGGAAGGCAGTCCATCTGAGTGAAGGAAAACCCTGATTCCAAACCTCCGCTGCCTTGTGGCATACCCGATTGTGGGAAAGGCTTCGGGAGTGAACCCTGAGGAAAAATCCCTGCTGCCTTGCAGGTTGCACCTGGTCGTGCAAAGGCTAGAGATGCGTACTCGAACAATCGCCGAGGCACTTCAAGAGAGGTGCACGAACCCTCAAAATGGTCACCGGCTCTCGCGAAGGAAAAAAACCGCTGCCTTGCGGGAAGACTTTTGAGTCGAAGGCTCCGGGTGGGGTCCCCTAAGCTAACCCCTTACTTCGGCCTTGGCAACCGGGTAGTATGTCGCCTTCAACAAGATCCATGGAACCTACATCATGTACTCTCTTCATGGTATACTTGTTGGCACATCGTTTGTAAAGACTTGTGTAATAATAATAATAATAATAATAATAATAATATATCAATAGTTATGCAGTGTGGGAACTCGGTGATATGTGTTCAACGTTGAGTGCACGGATGTGCAATCCTGCAGCATTTCTATGCTGTGCGGCTAACATCGTGCTAAATTGATTGGCCAACGGTAGTGAGCTGCACGCTGAAACACACTGGAGTCTCACTACCATTTCTATTTCCACTCTAGGCCTGGGCAACCTGACAATATCTTAGCCCTCATACAGTCTCTGACTGTGCGGCATACCATACCATATTCAACGTTGTTGTTGTTCGTGGTTACTCTTGATCACATCTTGTCAATATTTTGAACACAGTCTACAGGTCTTTTTAATTCGTTTTAGCGTGATGGATCATTCGATAATTCGTTCAGTATAGAAACCGCGCTTGGTGGATGCCTTCTCGACCAATTTTTTCACGACATTAAAGATTTGCGTTTACCCATTATGAGATGCAAAAAGAACACGACGGATGAACTTATCAGTGCGTTAAAACTTTTGAAGATGTGAGTATTTTATTACCCGCAACGAATTTCTGTTAACTGTACCTTTTGCCTGGGTTTGAACGCGTAACTTTGAGTGATATGCTTTGACGTGCCGATGTTTTCGATGGGACTGTACTTTTACGGTTATCATTTGAGATGGTCTACTATAAAACCCATCCGTATGCAATGCGTTTCTTTTTTGATAGTACAGTGCTCAGTAGGTTACTTTGTAAGTGACCCACTCCACAAGTTCTCTCTCCGGAAGTGCTTCACTCAACTTTTTGATTGGTAACCTTGTATACAACAGCGATTCGAAGAAACAGTGATACGGTAAAATAGTGAACAGTAAAATCGCATTAATTACATTTTGGAACTATGAATTGCTAATGCTCAATTTGAAAACATTTTTTGCACTTGCACGCATCTGATGGTCCATCCAATATCAATGCATCAACGTTGTTAAATATTGTGTGACAAGCAGATGCAATAATGATCTTGTTAAGAGCGAATACAGACACGATTATTTCTTTTTTAGCTGCATCGCCTGCCTTATTATAAATGAAAATGAGTGTTTTCGGCGAAACTAATTAATCAAAATTTGGGCAAAATCTGCAAGAAATTAATGTTTATGCTATATCAGTATTATTAGATGTGGCATGCAGTATGTATGAAAGCACAAGCCTGATCCAGGCAAAGTGCCGCACAGTCAGAGACTGCACGTGGGCTAAGATACTGTCAGGTTGCCCAGGCCTAGACAGATTGTGGCATGCAGATAGTTCTTGAGGTCATATATAGGAAGAGTTGAAGCACGTGGTTTTGAAAGTTGAACGAATCTTTACTTGCTAGCTTTCTGACTGTGGGTAATTCCACTTACCTACTTATTTTTGTGCGGCTGGCTTTACGAGTAGATTAGCTGGCTTCATTGATGTCTCGATTCACGCGTCGATCGGAGGTGAGATTGCTGTAGATCGTAATCCAGTCGCCGTATTTTGTAGGCAGTCTTAGTGCATCTACCTTCTCCTTCACAGTTGACAGGCAGTTTTTCACTTGACCGCCTTATTACCGACGCCAATTACGAGCAGGTTTATCGTCCCGGACAAGTTTTGTGAGCATTGAGTCTGTCCTTCGGCGGACTTGGCCAAACCAGCGCAGTCTTCGCCATTGGTTGTGAATAGAAAGCGGACGTATTTCATTGCATCGCGTCTAAACTGTTGCGTTAGATACCCTTAACTCCACTTCATCTTTCGCCTGAGCATTGAGGAACAAACTGGAACCAAGGTATTTGTAGAGTTGGACATATTCGATCAGACGGAAGTATGGTGTCAAGGTACAAATTTGCCATGGTTTATGCTGCTTTATCCCTATTTCGACTTTTGTAGCGAAGCGCCAAATGCGGTTTAAAAGTGTTTACAACATTTTGCCATTTCCCAAAAATCAACTACATCATCAGCGTAAGTTACATCAGAGATTCGTTGAAACGTGAACTCCTTGTTAGTCCGTTAATACCTGGTTCATAATCCAGTCTATGACATTTTTGAACAGAACTGGCCATAACGGAAACCTTGCTTGACTCATGGGTGCAAATTAAATTCACGAGATTCTTCACCGTAGACGCTAACCCGAGCCCTTGTAGAGTTGTAATTGGCTCTAGTTATGTTAACGAGTTTCAAGAGGACCCTATCCGATAAGTCATACTATCGTTTGCTGTTTATACCGTGCACGATGCTCCAGAATCCTGCGAAAGGTGAATCGTTGGTCTACGGGTTCTATCCCAATAGCGAAACTCACATTGGTTGACTGTTGTGCGCAGATGTCGTTCGGTCGGGAAACGATTTAGCACTAGCTTCGCAAACAGTTTAGCTGCGGTATCGATTACGCTTGTTCCGCGCTAGTTTGTGCATACAGGTTTATCTCCACGATTAGTTAGGGGTATGATGATAGACTTACTCCATTCTAACAGATAATCTGTCGTCTCTCGTATAGAATAAAACAGTAAGCACAAACAAACTGGGATGAGGTGCCTACACCTCGAATAGAACAGACATTCAATCAAGTTTGATGAACGACAGCTTCCTTTCGGTTTTCACTGTCATGCATCATAGCAAAATTTCCTAATCAGTTCACGTGAGTACATGCAAGGTTAAGCAAACATTCCACGAAGATGCTTAGCGATTTGCCGTTATTAATTCGTCACAAAACATTTAAAATCTCGTACTCTGATGGGTAATCGCATTTAACTGGGTAGTTACAGCTCTGTGTTGAGGCAGTGATCGCTGTACTGATAGCTGATGGGCCGTTCAGTATGTGACTGAAATGCGCAACCCAGCCAACTCTGAGGTTTGTGATAAAATTATAGCTTTTAGATGCTGTATGAAACAGGACGAACAATCATCCAGTCTTCTATGTTCGCTTCAGCTTCCATTTCAGATGCGGTTTATGTCCATTATAGCTGTCAAGTTTAAGCGCTTCCTGTGGGTTTTCCTTTGGGCGTTTAGCAAGCGAAGTCAAAGCTTTGTGCGAACGAGGTATTGTATGGTATGATAGAACAATCCTGGTCCAGGCGAAGTGCCACACAGTCAGAGATTGCATGTGGACTAAGATACTGTCAGGTTGCCCAGGCCTAGACAGATAAGAGGACGAAAAAAGAACAGGAACGGTATTAAAACTCCGGTGTGTTTCAGCATGCGGTTCACTGCCTCTGGCCAATCAATTTAGCGCGGTGTTATCTGCACAACACAAAGTGCTGCACGATTGCACATCCGTGCGAACGAGAGGCTGGTCAGTGCTTGTTGCATTCCCTATTTCGGCCCTACCATTGGACTTAAAGTCCAGCACTGAGGACATCCAGCGCTCATGAATATGGATTCATTCGCCGTTCTATCATCATTCGGGTACCACGTTACCAAGCGTTTCCTGGAGTGCTGGAATGTGGTGTTGCAAACACATCGACGATTGTAGGCCGCAAACTCAATTAATCGATCACCGTTCTCACTACACAGCCCTAAGCCAAAGTTGCCCGAAATTCGGTTTGTTGCAACATCTGCTTATCCAGCTTATCCAATCACCGGCCGCAACCAATTTGTCATTTTCAGTTACCCTATCAACGACGTATTTAAGCTGGTTATAAAAATCGTCTTTTGCATTTTGGTCTGGCATACACTGAGGCAATAGTAATATTGAAAGGATGCCCCCTCAGATGGTCCAAAGCATTTCTCGGAGACAGGCGTCCATGAAATTAGAGCTTCCTCTGCATGACTGCTCAGAGCTATCGTTACTCAGTGCTGACCAGATCCACTTTCATACTCACTGTAAAGGAGCCAATATGTATAATCGGCTTCGGGGACGTTGATCGGTTTGGATCCGTGCCCAGGTATACGTACCCAAGTCTGCCTACTTTTCACCTTATCTAGGAGAGCCATGTTGCGTCCCGCCTCGGTAATGCCGCTGCCGAGACATTTGTATGAAGTTTCTTGGGAATAATATTGTTCCAGTACCATTAGGCTTTTGTTTGAATACACCTTTCTAGCCTTTGCACACCGAAGTGCGATCTACAAGACCGCAGTAATTTGGCAGGTAGAAAGCGAGACTCCTGTGCGGTTTTTTCGAAACCTTTCCCTCAATTGAGTGACCCACGAGTCAGTGTGGTGGTTGAAACAAGGTTTTCATTTTGCCAGTAACTGACCAGCTCCATCTGCCTTTAGCGAACTGGTTTTATGGCGCCGGCTGCCCGCCTTCGCCTCTTTTTTCAGTAAAAGCAGTTCCGCATGGCTTGTAGAAGCAACTCGTGCGTCTAGGCGCCGGACTTGGTTGTCAGAGTCTGTTTGAGATTTACACCATATGGGAGCATTTTATGAAAAAGAAAATGACTTTGGTCATCTACCGGAATTTTCAGCAATTAAATTAATTTCTCCACAATGTTAAGAATGGTGAATAGTAGAGACTCATTCGTACTACCACCCCCTGCTGTGACAACCTTGAAGCCTCAATCAGCTGTGTATACAAGTGGTAATTCGTGATGGAAATAATCAACCAGTGTTGTGAATTTTAAGGTGGTGCCACACGATGCCAACCAATGACTGAGTTATTCCATCCCAGTGAGCCATGAACAACATGTACTCGCATGTTTCACTTGGGGATTAGAAACAACGGGTTATCTCGTTGATTGTTTCTGAAGCAAGCTATGTAGTTACCGTCAAAGGAATCTTAAACACTACCAAAACCACCGAAGCTGATCTCGCTCAATTCATCGAGATATCATGCAACGTCTTCAGGATGAATAAATTTTTTGAATATAGTTGATTGTTTTCGTTTCTGTTTGTGAAGAAGACAACCTTTCATTTTGTATACTAGCCAAGGTAAATGAGACAACTAAGTACAGCAGCACCTCTGAATACAGTATTTTTGCTGTTTCCCTTCTGGAATTTCGCTATTTTGTAGTATCAAGGTAATACATGTTGGTAGTTTGTTATACTCACTGGTTTATCCCACGCACATTCTCTGACTGTGCGGCACTTTGCCTTTCCTGCTTCTTGTTGTTTGGTACTTTGTTGGCTCCATATCTTTTCTCCATGATTATGGTGATGTGATTTCATGCATACATACATACTGGGTTATCCATCTGTCTAAGCCTGGGCAATCTGTTACTATCTTAGACTACGTGCTATCCTTGACTGTGCGGCACTTTGCCTTTATCAGGTTTGTGATTTCATACATACATACATACATACATACTCGGTTATCCACACTTTGTTTTTTATCTTGTCGATATTTCGTCGTGGTGCTATTTTGTAAGTGAACCAACCCAGGCCTTATGTGATCTATATGGACTGAAAAAGTTGAACAACAGGCCCTTAAATCTCCATTTTCCATCTAATAAATTTGTATTTTCGTTGCACATTTTCTAACTGATACTTGTCATCGTGTTTGACGAGGCGTCCTCACCCATGACACGTACGACCTTGTTAACGTCCGTATCCGAACATTGCGGATGCATGCTGTGAAATGTTTTAACCTTCCGCTTCAATGACCTTACCGCTTACTTCGCACACCCCTTCTCTTCTCTATATAAACACTGGCCCTGTCCAGCTCTAGGACCTGAGTCTCGGTTTGGTCATTTCATAACCATCCTGTGTTGTTCTGTTATCCTTCTCGGTGGGCTTGGTCTCTCGTATCATCTAGTTGATCACCTGGCACAACTGTCTCTCAAACCCACTGCATAGCACGTTGATTTAAGGTTCTCAACGATGGCCTACTATATACAACCTGGTCCTAATTTCCCTAAATCTGATTAGTTGGTTTAATTTCCGCAATAGTTTCGTGTCTGTATTTCAAACTAAAACAGGAAGCGAATACTTTATATTTCGAAATTAACTTTACCGGTTCGCCAATTGTGTTGATCTTATTCGTTGGCAAGGTCAACTCGACAGAAAATACTCAACTAATTTTTCATCTGCCCCTATTGGAAAAACTCATTTTTTGCTTTACCCATCTCTTTTATGTACTACTGTATTTCTTTACTTCAGCACGGATCGTCGATCACGTCTGTCGCTTCGTGGTCTCTCAGCAGCATCGAGAGGCGAACGATCCAACGCTCTACGACTTACGTTGCACTCACAAAGCACTCTCGTGGATACCGCACCGCCAGATCCATCGATTCATCACCATGCTTGCGAATACTGTGTGTTAAATTTTCCCCCTGCGTTGGAGGACACTATTGATTCCGGTTCACTAAGTGGTCCTCTCTCCCCCATTTCCTCTTCGACGTATATCACTCAGTCGCCCTTTGACTCTGGATTTTCGCCATTCACCGCTTCCGCTGGTCTCTTGTACAGCACTTTGCCGAGTAGCCCAAGCCTTCTTGCTACCAGCAATCGGCTTTATACCAAAGATCAGGCAAATAATTTGCGGCGTTCCTGTGGAGCCGGTTTGAGTTACTTGATGCACGACTCGTCTTTACACCCGAACAGCCGAACTAGCATCGCGGGTTGCATGAGTCTCATCGCGGAACGTCACCATTGTTGTATGCATCGGGATGTTCATTCCATTCAACCTATGAATCATTCGCGGCTTTATCGTCGTTTATACAGTCTGGTTGATCATCCGTGTGTTAGTCTGTACCACTGTTCGATTAGCTCTTCTTCGGGTGACCCACAAGCTGTGATTCCCGCCTGTCTTCGCCGGTCACAGTCCTCGCGCTATCGCTCTTCCGATTGCGACAGTTTGCTCTCATCCAAAGAAAGTAAGGACCTATCGTCGGGGACGGCTTGTCTCAATCGTTCGATTTCACATCGACGTAGCGTGCAGTTGGACTTGAACGATTCTCTCACGCAAGCCAGTTTATCGCCAGAATCTCCGAATCACGGTCGTCGAGGTCGGCGTAATTCTGACCCTCAATGCTGGCAAGAGAATCGCCTTGGTGCTTCACAAAATGAAGACGTTTATTCCCCTGTTCCCTCTCAATCTTGTCTGCAAGGGTCGTCTAGGGATGGGGAAACTAGTGCCCTTAATGTGGCGCGACTATGTGAGACTTCTTCTGGTTCCGAATACACCGAACTCAGGTAATTAAAGTGTTACGTTTTGCATTCGTTTCATTTATTATTATCGTCATGATCTATCATCATTAAGTACACGTCTGAAGTCAGTTAAATGGCCAAATTACTAAGCGAGAGATTGCGATCGGCACATCCTCTACCGGGATGAAAACCTGTTTGCTGTTCACAAATCTGTGATTCTCTGTGTAATGTAAAGAAGCCCGGCTACTGAAACAAGTAGTCGGGTAATAACGGGCGTAAGGTTTATTCCCATGTGCTTGGAGCATGAAGTACGCACATCTTTTTTGAACATATGTTTGGCTATAGGTTCTCTCAACTAGTGTGGTTAGTAAGATTTCGCCAACTTCCTTGAATACAAATGGGACTAGTCGATCAGGATCAACTTCCGCGGCTAATTTTGATTAATTCCGCAAACCCTACGTGCAGTGTTGTGCCGCTATTTGTTTCGCTTCCATGCGATTCCGAATTTATACTCGGCTCAGTTATTGCATTAGCAATATTCTGTGCTTGTTTGTGCACAGAAACCGGATTTGTTCATTTGTTTAAAATCTTAAATCTATGCCTACGCTGTATATCGTTTCACAACAGTAGGTTTATTGCTTTCTCATTTCGTAGAACACCTTATTTTGTGGTTGAAAAGCGTGCGAAGCCGTTCAAACCGTCTCGCCGCACTCAATTATGCCAACATTATCCAAAAGTGGATTCTGATCTTAAAATCCCCACCTGCAAGTGATCGTGGGGTGTTTGTAAGGGCATAGGTGTGCAAATTCAGTGATTTCAAACTTTGTTTACCGATCATCTTTCACTACCTGCAAAGATAGTCTTACATCCACGCTATCCTGTCATCCAAACATTGCTGAACAATCGTTAAAAATACTGGTATAGTTAAACTGTATTTGTTAAGGCACCTATGACGCTATAGCGCATCCATCGTCACCTCGTTTTTGGTTACTTTTCTCTTATCGATCGTCACGTTCGTGTCCTCATCGTTTAGCCTGAGGTCAATCCTGTGACCCGGGCACCACAATGCAATTTTGTTTTGTTTTTGTTTTATCCGTTTGCGCGTTGCGATTCGACTTCGGGAAATCGGTTTTCTGTCATGATTTAGATTTCGGCGAATCGATGTTTGTGTACGGAAATATGTGACAAACCTTTATCGAGGCACATAACTTTCTAGCGTATGCTTACAACAATTTGGTACTGTGAATGAGTGTTGTCAAAAGTCGGCCTCTTTAGAACTTTTACCGCCATGCGACGTTCTTCACAAGTCACACCATGACATGCATATAAGATTATCCAAACGTACGCCACTGAACACGGATTTGTGGCATCCATTAATGTAACCAGCACTGTGAAGTCAGATGGTTTGGAGCCCGAACTGAAAGACGGTTTGCATTTAACTCAGTGAGGTTGGTTGTTTCAGTCATCGGTTTCTTACGCCATGTCACAATTCGACCACCTTTGGTACAACACCAGTCGATACACGGCGTCTACAAAGACGCGGTTTGGGATTCTTATCGTTTGATATCTCAAGTACCTAGTCTAACTAGCTTAGACCATGAAATATCACAACTGAAAACCTTGTTGCGGATAGCGTCGTTGTCTGTGCGATGGTAACAACCACCACCCGTCATACTTACGTTGTGCGACTATCTCCTCCTGGAGGATGTGTCAATGAAGATTCTTGGGAATCGGGGTACAAATGGCGTCCCCAGCACCGTTTGGTCGAGTCAGCTTTTCTAGCCTTTGCACAACCAAGTGCGACCTGTAAGGCAGCGGGGAGTGGCCAAAAAGAGGTTGTGTGTCTACAAGACTCTGTTTCGGATTTTTCCTGAGAGTTTTCTCCCGAAGCCTTTCCCGCGATCGGGTATCCAGCAAGGCAGCGGAGGTTGAAAATCAGGGTTTTCCTTTCCTTAGATGAAATGCCCTCCCAGACTAACGAGCTCCATCTGCCCGAAGCAAACTGGTTTTCAGTCACTTGCCCTCGCCCATTCTCCTGTTGGTAGAAGCAGTTCCGCCGTGTTCAGGGAGCCACTCGTGCAGGCCAGAAGCTGGACTTGGTTGTCAGAGGCTATTTGAGACGTGTGCCATATGAGAGCATTTTATAAAAAGTGGGAACTTATCCCCACTGCCACCCCCGGCTATGACAACCTTTGGAACCACCCGTCATACTGTGCCTTGCCGACTGTATTACATGTTTGAACGATTGAGTTGTTTTGTGTGTAACCTAACCACGAAAAACAGACCGAACGGAAACCGGTAGTGGTGTGTAAGTGCGGGGCATGTGAGCAACACATTACTTTGGTCATCCATAAGCGCCTTGAGTGCTTGACCACGAATCACGATGTGATATTGTGTTTGAACATCGTGGTTCGTCGTACGAACCCTATGCAATAGTGGCATTCAAGTATAACCTTGTTTACCATTTATCCACTGTTTCAAGGCTCACTGAACCTAATCTTACTGTCTCCACCTGATGACGGCAAACAGCCAGAAACCGGTAGTGGAGTGTAATTTCGGGGGATGTGAGCAACACATCACTTTGGTCATCCACAAGCGCCTTGAGTGCTTGACCACGAATCACTATGTGATTCTGTGTTTGAACATCGTGGTTCGTAGTGACAACCTGACTATATGTTAGCCCTCGTGCAGTCTATGGCTGCGGGGTCCTTCGTATGGATCACGCATGTGCTTCAACCACTCATACTGAAACACATCCAAAGATTACCCTTCTGGATACGCATAGCGTAGTTCCAGCATCTTTCCACGAGCAAAATTTGTTCAATAACGTCTACACCAGCGTGAACACGCTTGACAAATTTGGATTTTCTTGTGAGATTTTAACTTCCGATACCATAAAGTCAGGAATAAAGCTATCATCATCATCATTGGCAACATTACGCCGGTAACAAGTGCTAGGCGCTTAACTGCTATACAACCATGACGTATTAAAAAATTCTAAAAGATATGGGGACGTATGGGACCTAAAAAAACTACTTAACCGATAAAACATTAGCCACAGACACGTTGGGATGAGGTGCCTACACCTCGAATCAAACGTACATTCAAGCAAGTGTTGTGAGCGGCTTTCACTGTCACGCATCATAGCAAGCTTTCCTCCCCACTTCACTTGACAACGGACAAGATTGATTAAACACTCCAAGAAGTTGTCTACAACAAGAATGCCACTGCGAATTTTAATCTCTTGGACCCAAAACTGGAACGCGGGTCGCACCAACCAACCGCAGCTAGTTCAACAGTCAAAGCCGTCATCTGCTTGAGCCAAGTTAGAGTCTGACCACCATTACAACGACGTCATTCCGAGTTAGGGGTGGTGAACAAAACCGCGTTAGAAAAAACGATGATTTCTCATTCTATCTAGCGGATTCTGATACGTTAACTTGTTTTTCAATGTCCACGTCGCTACCGAAGATTCTATTACAGATAGTTGAGTTACATACTCGATGGTGCCAAGTAGCTCTAGCCATGTTTCGGAGACAGCGATAGTCGAAGACCTGTAGACGTTTTATTACTTCTTTTCTCCGTGTCCAGGTTTCACATCCGTAGAGTAAAACCGCGCGTGATAATGTTACATTATATGTCAATGAATACGGGTGCATTGTCTCTGTAATTGTGAAATCTGATCAATCAAAGAAAGGGCAGCCATCGGCTTTGCGTACGCTGGTATCCACCATCAACGAGCAATCGCTTGTATTCGGTAAGTTTATTTGGAATGCCTTCGCATCACTTATCATATCATAACTTAATTAGTTTCGTGTATGGTTGAGCACTTGGTGGTCACTACCAACGCAGTGCTGTCCCTGATAATGGCTAGTCGCGGTTTGTAACTTCTGTTCTTATCAAACAAAACTTTGAATTCCGTTTGCAGATATTACAGTTTATGATTCGAATCATTGGCGCCCACAAGTTACATCATCACCATTTCATTCATTTTTTATTACTTATTTTCAAATTTCATATTTGTATTTTTATTCCAGGTTAGACTTCTCACCCTCTTATCGCGCTTGTTCCTCGAATCAAACGTCAACGAAGCCCCAACAGCGTCCGGATCGTTTGTTTCTGACCCATCGCCAATCCGCCACCTTTCTTTCATCGGCCCCACAAAGTTGCACACCTTCCGGTGATAGCACGCCACAACCATTGAGAGGTGCCGCAGACGATGATGCACACATGTTCCGCAGTCTCGAGCACGAACTTTCGCTAATCGAACAAGCCGGTGCGAGCGGGGAGAACACTCGCCCATTGACAGACATTTCTGTCAACGAACTGGCTTCCTACATGGAACACATGGTTCATATTCCGGGTCGTATGTCGGAAATGGCTCAACGAATGTATCTGTGACTTTTCCCGCGTATTTACATGTGTTTGATCAGAAACCGTGTGCATTCGAGTCCCATTTCATCATTGGTTTATCGATTGTCCTCATAATTTCCCATCCGATTCCTTTATCCATGATCTCACTTGAATTGTTTATGTGATCTTACACGACTGCTGTACAATACTACATTCGTTCGTTTATTCCACCTGAGTGTTTGTGCTGACTTGCCATCTATAATCAGATCCATAAAACGTCTTTCTTGAATCTTCGGTGGCATGTACTGATCGGTAGTTCATTCGGAGGGGCCCGATTGTCATCTCATTGTCGCAAGGATTTATTGGTGCCCCAACAAGGTTTCGCATCTCATCCTCAATTCGCGTTTTAGGTTGTGAAATACAGATCATCATCAAGAACAGCATTACACCGGTAACGTCGAAGAACTCCTGCCTTCCGACGTTTGCGAAAACTGTCCAAAATTCACTCACGTAAAAAATACTGTCCTTACCAATGTGGAATTGATCCTACACTTTAAACTCAAGCTTAAATCACGTCTCTCCAAGAGCCACTTAAGTCTGGTAAATGCCTGTCTGGACGTGAATTCCTTCTCTGTCACAGCCCATCAATAATTAAATTTCCCAGGCGGTTGAACTGCTTAACAAGATCGAGAACAAGGTTGTTTATAGCAAAATTTGACAATTCCCTTGGCCAGTCCTGACGGAGAACTTTACACATTCTCAGGGAAACGTAGTCTGTAATTATATCAATTGCCATCATATCCAAGGCCTGTCGGATAAATGTTTGGATATTCACCCAGTAAAGCAATCCTCGATGGCGAAGTTGTACAAGAATGGGGAGATCGAACAGTCTTGTCTCACAACTGTGGTGGTGTTGAATGGCAGTGAAAGGCTACCGTACGCCCTAACCCTCCCTGTCGATTGAGCGTATAAGTCCCTCAGGATAGCAATGTAATTCAGTGAGGTTCCCCTGAGAAGTAATCGCTTCTATACGGCGGATCTGTTAACCGCGTCCAGAAACACCACTACTGTCAGTTTTCTAGAAACTGACGCCGAACAAAGATCTGGTTTACGCATCCATGCCCTGGCTGAAAACCAGCTTGTTTTTCGCGGGAAGCGTCCTCCATAATCGGGGTAAGTCTGTGAAGACACTGACCATTACAAAGGAGATTAAGAAATATCGGTGGTGTCTGAAGGATGGTGCTGATTGAACTGCTGTCTGAAATATTCTCTCCATCTTTCCAAAAGCCTATGTAAGGTTGACAAGAAACTGCAGCATTCAGACGCACAGTCATAGAATGCTTGCCAATGACGACCTAGCTTGACCGACTGATTTTTTTGACAATGAAGCTGAGTGTTGTTAAATTTGGCTTTGTGTCTAGTATGTGACATTTTAGTTTGAATTTGCATTCAAATTGATTCGGTTGATTGTTGCGCACACTAAAGCGTGATCGGAATCTGCACTGGCACTACAATAAGATCTGCAGTTTTTGACATTACCTTGTCACCTAATGCTTATCACGATATGGCGAAGCTGCTCCCATGTACGTTGTGATGGGGAACGCCAAGTAGCTAAATGTCGTTTGGGATCTCGAAAATGTGTGGAGGTGAGGAAGAGCTAGTGGTCATCACAGAGGAACAACAATCTCTCTATTGTCTCCAGTCGCCTAATATCTCATATTTTTCCCAGGAAGCGATCAGATAGCGCTAACGATCCAACTAGTGCATTAAAATCGCCGACAATCACTACTGTATCGCCTCTGCGTGCTTTCCTTAAGAAAGAACGAAGTTCGTCTTTCACCTCCTCTGCCTCACAGTTCGTGAGTGGGTACGCTGTTTGTACACTCTGGTGTAACACTGAATCTCGCTACACACCGTCTGCTATTAACAGGTATCCAGCCTAGAAGGGAGGTCGCGAAGATGAGTTTCCGATTGACAACATATGTCGATGTCTAGTGTCTCTAGAAGCAGGCTAGTCCAGACTGTTGTTCTGGTTGTCGCAGGGTACAGACATTGAACAATGCAAGCCTAACAGGGAGGAGAGCGTTGGAAATCGAACAGTTGGCTGCGACGGTATGCGTCTAGCATTGATGGTCCGAAGTGCATAAGGGACAGGGTGAGAGGTTGTTATATGCTTGAAAAGCGTTTTCAGAGGAGCAGCTTTCAAAAATGGGGTGCGTTGTGAGTGTTCGTGACATTCTTAGTGTTGAACGTAGACGAGATACTGCCCGATTGCCTATACCGACGTGGCAGAGATTTCGTTTAAGTGGTTCCATCCCGATCTTTTATCGTATCATGATGTCATAATTGGTTTTTTTATGGCATTTAATAGAGAGAACGCTTGTCAAGTGCAAACCCTCCGCATCTGCCTGAGAAAGCGAGCCCCTGGATAAAGGTTGCACCTAAAATGCTACGGAAGCTATTGAAGAGTAAATACAAATAAACGGGTTAGGTGCCTACGCCTAAAATGGTACGTGAATTTAATCAAGTATAGCATCAATTTGGCATTCGCTGCCGTCTATCATAAGCCTCTCTTATCACTCTAAAAACATTTAAACTTGAGCAAGCGTTCCGAGAAGCTGCTTACCGCACGACCGCCACTGAACACGGTTTTGCGTCACCATCAAACTTAAATAAATAATGCGATCGCAGAGACCCAATCCCGAAAAACAAACTGCACCGAATTTGAAACGTTAATAGTAAGGTTGTTTAGCTCCCTGACGGTTTAGCCATATCGAGATTTACGCCTACCAGGATGCGGTGTCGAAGGTGCTGGTCCGGCATCCGCAAAACCTGATCCAACCAGGGTAGTTTGTGCAGCTTTATCTACTTTTCTATATATAAATCCAGCAATCTGTATTGCGGATAGCGTCCTAATATATGCGATGGTAACAGCTAATTCCTAAAATACTACGAAGAGAGCGTTTGTCGAATACTTGGAAACATCGGGTAGGCTCTTTGTGTAAGGCACAAGTTTCGCTCCCTTACTGTAACACAGCCCGAACTGGCGCTTTGCAGACTTCCCTTGAGTTGTAGCGACATTCCTTTTTAGGCTACAGATGACCTACCGTGCCCGCCTGTGGTTCAATCAAAGCTATGGAATCACCGAGGCAGAGTAAAAAGTATCGATTTGAAAAATTCAAAGCAGTCGGTTATTTAATCGTGTTTGTGATAGGAAATTTCAACAGCTGACCTATCTGAGCTGAGAACTAATGCACCCTGTTGGCTAGCGATTTTATGTAAATCCTCATTTGCAAATTGAAATTTAGCTTCAATGTGGGGACTAAGCTAAGTCCCACAAGCGGTGCAATGCAGCACCGGTAACTGTTTGGAATATTTTTCAACATTCCAATAACAGCACGATGGTTCATTTTTGATTGAAGTCAGATTTTTATTAACAAGTAGTATATGACGTTCGAAAAGCAGGCCTGAAGCACACAACCGGTTGTTGGTCGCTGTTATTGCCGGTTTTTATTCTAATCAGGTAAGGCCTTATCCTGACCTGACAATTCGAACCGCCGATCTGACTTGTGCTAAACCCAATTATTTGCTTGGGCGATTTTGAGGGATAAATCTCATTTGCAAATTGAATTTAGCGGCAATAACCGCGAAAGCGGTTGTGTGCTTCAGGCCTGCATTTCGAACGTCATATACTACTTATTAATAAAAATCTGACTTCAATCAAAATTTAACCATCGTGCTGTTATTGGAATGTTGAAAAATATTCCAAACAGTTACCGGTGCTGCATTGCACCGCTTGTGGGACTTAGCTTAGTCCCCACATTGAAGCTAAATTTCAATTTGCAAAGGAGGATTTATCCTCTAAATCGCAAATAATTGGGTTTAGCACAAAGTCAGATCGGCGTTCGAATGTCAGGTCACGGATACGCATACTATGAGCGCAATAACCGCAAACCGGTTGTTGCTTCATGCCTGCTTTTCGAACGTCACTAGACTACTTAATTAATAAAAATTCTGACTTCATCAAAATGCACCCTGTTGGCTTGTCTATCTCAGGCTATGAACCCTGGTCGGTTGATTTAACGCTTTTAGAAGAAGCCGAACCGAGCTCGGTATTCAAGGCAGCTGGTCTCGATGGACTGACTCCAGTTCTCTTCAAGAAGGATAGCGATATTCTATTAAGTACTAGTTGGTATTTTTCCTCAGTTATGGGACACGGAAACCATTCCCCAGTGTTGTGCAGAGTCTATAATCATGCCTATTTTCAAAAGGGGTGCGTACTTCATGCTTCAATCACATGGGAATAAGTCTTACACCCGTCAATACCCGGCTTCTTGGTTCAGGATATCTTCAGCGCCTTACATTTCACAGAGAATCGCAGATTCGTGAAGAGAAAACAGGATTTCGTCCCGGTAGAGGATGTGTCGATCACATATTCACTTTCAGACAAATTCTAAAAGATCATCAAGCATATCGACAACCCACTGTAACGATCTTTCTTTTTTAATCGGGCGTTTGATTGGGTGAATACCTTATTAATCAAAGGTACGTTATCATATTTCAGGCGCTTTATTCCTGTAGTTCTGTGCGCGTTAAGGTGGTCAATATCCTGTCAGCCCAACTTTTCTACGGTTAGTAATGTCCCAAGGGTGTCCAATTTCTCCATTTTCGTTCAATTTTGTATTTGATGCTATAATGGATGCATGCAATGCCAGGGTGCCGACGCCGGGTATTCAGATAGGTCCCTACAAGAAACTTCTTGATTTAGATTATGCTGGCGACATAGTTCTACTCTTCGATTCCTATGCGCATGCTCAGTCTACTTTAGACCGACTAAGTAGTAGCATACCATCTTTCGGTATGCACTTTACACCTTCCAAGTGAAAAGTTCTGTTAGGGGATATTGATCAGTGGTTGAAATTAAATAGGCTTTCATGATTTTTGGCAACGTTCCAGGCGAGAAGGTTTTTAAAATCCGTCGCGGCATACCTACAAGCTTAGAAGCACGCTTGTAAATGACCGCACAGTGCAGTCTGTTCTTTAGGATGCGGCATAACCAGACTCCAAAATCCCTTTCCGACTGGGTCCAGCTCAAAATCAGCTGAACAAGGTGATGTTGGTACTGGAATGGCTTATCAAGTAGCAACCCCTTGCATTTTTTAAAATTGAATTGCATCTTATTCCATACCGACCATTCATGGAGAGCATCTAAATCATTTTGCAGCTGTACACAGTCCGCAGTTGAATTTATCCGCGCCCAAAGCTTAATATCATCAGCAAAATGAATCATCTTGCATGAGAGCGTCTCTGGTAGGTCGTTGATGTAAACCAAATTACTGGCCCGAGGACGGAACCTTGTGGTACGCTACTAGAGGCATAAATAGCCCGTGATTGTATCCCGTTGATCTGAACGATCTCCTTGCGCCCACTGAGGTAACTTTCAAGCCATACGAGTAGCTGTCCGCTGATACCCGTCTGCTTCAGCTTTTGTAGTAGTCGAAAGTGATCAACTCGGTCAAAAGCTTAAGACATATCCGCTAGGAAGCGTGGATGCTAGCTGTTTCGTCAACCGCTTGGGTCCAGTCGTTTAACACCGTCAAACGTTTGTCAAGTATGGGCAGGATTTTCAAAAACCATGCTGCGCTGCAGATAGTATATTTTTTGATTCCAAGTGATGAACTATATTTCCGTCACTATACGCTGTTGAACTTTAGGTATCACAGTTAGTATGGTGACAGGACTGCAGTTTGCAGGATCGGGACGTCTACCACCCTCGTAGATAGGTGAAATACCCATGACTTCCACTCTGTTGGCACCAGTCCTTCGGTTAGAGAATGTTTAAACAATTCACTTAATGGTTTCACTTTAAATGGTTCACTCCACATCCTGATTGGCGTAAATCTCGGGGTGGCCAAACCGTCACATGGCATAGGCAGCTAAAAATTCTTACTAGTACCCTTCCAAAGTAGGCGCAGCGCGTCTTCCAGGCTGGTGTCCCGCGATCATATATCGCAATGGTTTAGTTACGACGCTTCAGGATATGTCCCGAAACCTGTTTCAATTGCGGTCTTGTACTAAGCATCTCCCCTCTTCTTGTATTGTTGCATCACCCCTGTATGTTGTCAACGGATTGACGAAGAAAAGCTTGTTATGATGCATGACAGTGAAAGCCGCAAGGAAGCTGCCGGGCGGATGTTTGCTCTACCGTTCACGAAACTTGTTTGAACGCATGTTCCTTCGAGTGTAAGGCACCTCTTCCCATTTGTTTTGTGCTTACTCTTCTATAGACCCGTAGCCAATTTAAGTGAAGTCCCCCCTTCCCGATCTTCAGGATTTTATCTTTTTCAATCATGGTTGTATGGCATTAAGCATTCGTACGTGCTACCGATGTATTGGCGTCTTTGATGAGATGATGATCACACAGCAGCTGGTCACAGGATTTAAGTACAGTTGGTGTGATTCTGTGTTGGAATCCTGTGACCAGCGGTTGTGAACCATTAATTGAATTGTTTGACCATACAATTTTGTTGGTAAAGGTTAAAGAGTTTTATTGTCAGCATCAGTCACAATTGCCATCGCGATGTTTGGTCATTTCTTGATGACTCTTTCCATATATAATATATAATATCTATATATATCTATATATATATTATTATATATAATATATATATATAGATATCTCTATAATATATCTATCTCTATATCTCCCAATTTATACACTATCTCGCGAGCTAGATATATATCTATATATCTATCTCTCTCTCTCATCTATCTCCTTCTCTATCTATCCATCTCTCTCTTCTCTCTCTATCATTTTTCCTCCTGCAGGATCCACCCAACCGACTAGACCGATGTGGGAAGTTGAGAACTACATTTGGAGTTTGCGTATACAAACCAGTGGCCGTCTCAGTTCGTTTTAATTTCATACCATAAACTTTTTGTTCTACATTGATCAGTAATTCATTTAGCAGCTATGTAGCATATATCATCAATAAGATAAAGTAACTGAGGTCGACTGCCAACAGATGTGGAATTTGAATACAGATCCAGAGCGACTCTGGAGCTACGTGATGCAGGACGAATTGTTTTCGATCGAGGTTGGTCTCTTTTAAAAGCAAAACCATCGATTTTTCCTGTTCTGGGACGAAGAAATTGGCATTATTCATATACACGAATTTCAGCAGTTACAATAATTTCACCAAAAAATTTATAAAAAAAGCTGACAAACGGGTCTGGACATCAAGTTACAATTTGTCGACTGAATGGCGTTACTTGTCCGCCCTGAGTGATAATCTCCAAATGCCGTATCCAAAAGTTTAACAACAATTCCCGGTATCTCGTAATTCGCTCAAAGGTGCGCGGCCGAAATTGGCCTCAGTTGATACGAAAAATGATGCATTTGGCCCACAGATAGCGTTAAAATTTAATGAAAAAAGCGGAAAAACTTGTGGAGAAATTAATTTTATGCACGGCCGATGTGAAGACTACAAACTGCCGCCCGTCTGCGTAAAAGTACATAACTAATGGGGTCAAGGTGAAACGATTATTAAAGAAACAGAAAAATCGAATTAACTGGTAGGTATTTGGTGAATAAGAACAGTGTCAAACGACCTTGACGGTGTTCACTCGTATTAGATTGATGTGCATACATACTGCAGGCAAATCGACCACTGGTCATGCCTACGAGACGTAGTACCACATAGGTTGTTTTGTGGTAAGGTAGAAACAGAGGTGGTGTGTTGACTACTACTTAATGATGTTCCCTGTCCTGACTATCACCCTTGGTCTGATGAAGCCTCTGTGTCAGAAGTGAAACGTTACCCAAAACCTTCTATAACCGATTGCACTCAAATTTCTTTGCATTCTGAATACACGATCGGTCTCAAACATATTCCAATCGATTGCTGATTTGCTTGTGAGCTATTCCATTCTGGTTCGTTGAGTAAAATCTCGCAAATTCGCCAACTGAACGCTATCCCAAAAGAACCTTAGGGACAAAACACACGAAAATAAAAGCGCAGAAATTCAGTATATTGATCAAAATTAACAAGACAGACATGATAACAGCAATTCGTGGCAAGAAAACCGGTTGAAACAAGAGATGAAAGCGGACAGCCAGGCAAACGTTATACAACACACGCGTAAATTAAAAATAAAAAACGACGATCACAGTTGCTTGGGAGGAAATGTTAAAAGTCGATCAGGCTGTGATCCCCATCCTTTGATTTGTCCTCGGTCTCGGGTAGATGAAGGTTCAGGTCATTGGCGATTGCCTGGGAGAGATCGTGCGTGGGATCCAGGGCAGTATCGCCGTCAGACCGTTCGCCAATAAACGAACCGAATTCGGCTGCTGAGTTTGAATCTGAAACAAAGACACTGATGAATTACTACAAAACGGATGTGCAATCTTGCAGTACTTTGTGCTGTGCTGCTAACACCGTGCTAAATTGATTGGCCACAGGCAGTAAGCTGCATGCTGAAACACGCTGGAGTCTCACTACCATTTCCTGTTCTGTTTTGTTTCTCATATCTGTCTAGGCCTGGCAACCTGACAGTATCTTAGCCCACGTGCAGTCTGACTGTGCGGCACTTTGCCTGGATCAGGCTTGTGCTTTCCTACCTACCTACCTACCTACCTATTACAAAACCAGAGTAGCAAAGGGGGTGGAATGTGTAGATGAGAACTTGAAAATTGTACCCAAGATTTAAATTCATTCGTAGTTGAAAGTGGAGATGAAAATGGTCAATTTAGTGACCGGGATCTGTATAAAGATGAATGCCGCGATAAGAGACTACAACTAACTCCTGTTTAAGGCTCAATCGTTTTAATGAGATGCTGTGTGTCAAACCAGAAGCTTCGAATATTCATGGAACAAGAGTGGAATCTTGGATTCGTCTCACATGGATGACATCATCATCAAAGCCAGCATTACACCGGTAGCACGTACAGAATGCTTAACTGCCATACAACCATGAAAAAGTAAAATTCTAAAAGATGGTGAAGGGTGGGGCTTAAATAGCTACGGCTTCTATAGAAGAGTAAGCACAAACAAACTGGGGAGAGGTGCCTACACCTCGAATGGAACATACATTCAAACAAGTTTCGTGAACGAGTAGAGCGACATCAGCACGGCAGCTTCCTTTCGGCTTTCACTGTCATGCATCATAACAAGCTTTTCTCGTCACTCCGCTTGACAACATACAAGGTTAAGCAAACACTCCAAGAAGATGCTTAGTGCAAGGCTGCAATTGAACACGGTTTCGGGACATATCCTGAAGCGTAACTAACCACTGCGATGACAAACCACATGGATGACAAAAGGAATCGATAGAAACTGTCGAGTACCGAATGATTTGGCTGAGTGACATCCTGTGTCTCGGAAGAATTCATCGCTCTTATTGGATGTAGCATATCGGCGAGCCTTGTGCTTGTAAAGCTGCGCTGGGATCAAAATGTCGAAGATTAAATGTGTTGGTGTCAATTGTCCATTTAAGCGTTAGCCAAGACGTGGTACGCGAAACCGTTGCTTTGATTTGCAACACCGCTTGATGAGGAAGTCCCACGGTCCAGTGCATCTAACGTAGAGACAACGTTTGCCGTTGCCCCTCCTTTCAACTCAAAATTGTACAATGAACTGTGAGCGTTTCTGATGAGTCAGATAACACTACAGTCTGTTCAGGTCGGAATTTAAGCTTAAAAATTTACAACAGTTCGCACAGATCTTATTGGGAAGACGCTTGCCAAGTATCAAAAAGTCACCAGCGCGAATGAATTGATATCATTCATTTATTGCTTTAATTGTTAGGATGTGCAATCGTGCAATACTTCTGTGGTGTGCGGTTAACACTGTGATAAATTGATTGGCCATCGGTAGTGAGCTGCATGGTGAAACACGCTGGAGTCTCACTATCATTTCTATTTTCCTTTCACATATCTGTCTAGGCCTGAGCAACCTGACAGTATCTCAGACCACGTGCAGTCCTCTGACTGTGCGGCACTTTATCTGGATCAGGCTTGTGCTTTAATACCATATCATACCTGATGAGTGCAAAAAGCACGAAACCGGTCGTGGGGTGTGTGATAGAAATCCAGGCAAATATGGATTTTTGTTATTGTACTTTCAATCAGTTCGTATCGAGATAACCTTGTCGAAAAGTGTGTCGTGTGGCAAAGTGGGTACAAAGATGACTGATTACAATTACGTCCCATGTGTCCCGTGAGTGTTTAATCATCTATATCCCCAAAACATGCATTTGTTTGGAGTTGAAATTGCGACTTCAACCCTATAAATAGCAATCAAGATTAACCCATCATATAAACATATTTACGGCTCAGGTATAAACGCGAGCTTACGTGTTGCATGGTTCTGCTCCGTTTCAGATGAAGCAGCGGTGTCCTTCGAGACATTGGTGATAGTTGTCTGGAAGAATGTAGAAGCATTAATGCAACAAAAAACAATAAAGTATAATGCTAGGTGTCTCGGTGTGACCATCGAGTAGCCGTTAAACGAGGGTTCAGTAATGTCTTCGCATGACCCAAAAAGCATTTGAGAACATGTGTCCGCACTCATTCAAGTCTACGACAACGAGGAGCACCAATCTTCATTTGGACAATGATTCATCAAACAAGCCATCCTTCCAGACATTTGTTACATCCCTCTGATCACGCACAACTAACTGGTCACCCGTTTAAAATCTATCAACAGCATATAAATATATACATATAATACATGGGAAAGAAAAATGAGGAACTATTAGATTTTTGTCCATTTCAAGGTCGTTTTTTTCGTTTTCCCTTTGTTTAGAGTTTCTAGTCTCAACGAAAATTAGGTCAGTGGAAAAAAATCATGCACTCTATCCAGTGATGTCGGTGCATTGTGATCGCTGTCGAGCAATACACTCTCTACTTCTCATACAAGCGCACCTATCCATCTTTGGCCAGACCAGAAGTAAGGACCTTTTCAAACCACTCTTCCAACAAGATGGATGGCTGCCGGCCATTTTTCCCGTTTACACCAACCGACGCTTAGACGTCGGTTAAAGACTGTGCCGTTGCGTTAATTAACATGTTCTCTATCAGGTCCTCGTGATAGAGATTGATCAAACATTATGAATAACCGTTCATGGCGAAAAATTGGCAACCAAACTGCGTTAAATAACGCGCGATACACTAACACAATATTTTCGTGTTTCATCCTGGTTATGGAAAAGGGTCAACAACACACTAAGGCACGTGATTTAGAAAAAAATGATGGTAGCCATAGTCTATTTGCCAGTACATCAACGCCAGGTTTGCACTAAAATAAACGCATAAAATATGGTCGACATTCTGAGCACACCACCGCGGACACAGCAGTCAGCTGTGGCTGATCGATCGATCGATCGATCAAGGTCGAGGGTAAACAAGCAAAAAGCGTGCCACATACCGTACTAGATTGCATCACTCGATTGTGGCGCATCAACACCGTGTGTAATTCGTCACTGACGTTGAGCATCTCCAGCAGCGTGGCATCACTTGTCTCACGGTTGGGAAGCGTTTCTTGATAGGTTTCCCAAGCGGAAACCGCCTGTATCAGACGATCGGACATTTGGTGTAACGACTCGGCGAGTTGCTAGAATGACGAGGGCAATAACTGATTAACAAGTAGTGATAATAGCAATAGGGGTGTAAAATTGTGTACCACCCTAGTATATAGCAACTTATATTGTACCGTTAAAAATTGTTCATAGAAAGAACTGCGAAAATGCCGAAGCACCAAGCCCTATTAAATGGTACACAGAACATTGAGTAAAATGTACCAGGGACAAATTATGAGAATACTCGGGAAGGAAAGCAAAACAACCCTATTCTCACAGATTCCACCAATCCACTAAGTCGCAAACTGAGCGAAAGCAAATCAGAATCAAAGACTCGGTCGAAATACTTAATACTGATGATAATAACGTCTATTTGCAAACATATTTTCCGTGCCAGCGATTCATACTTTTGCTTATGTTGGTTGGATTAGCGGAGTTCGCCGTTCATAAAGGGTGGACTTTATCCGACTAAAGAGCTGAGGATTGTCCGAATCGGGTCATGTGGACTATTACAAAACCTTAGTTACGACAGTTATGCACTAAGACGGTTCCAAAGGTTGTCACAGCCGGGGGTGGTAGTAGGAATGAGCCACCTACTATCTATAAAATGCTCCCACGTGGCGTGCGTCTCAAATAGCCTCTGACAACCAAGTCCAACTCCTGGCCTGCACGAGTGGCTTTCACAAGCCCGGCGGAACTGCTCTTACTGACAGGAGAAGGGGCGAAGGCGGGTGACTGGCGCCTTAAAACCAGTTTGCTCCGGGCAGATGGAGATCGTCAGCTACTGGCAATCCATCTAGGAGAAGGAAAACCCTGACCCCAAACCCCCACTGCCTTGTGGGTCACCCGATTGCGGGAAAGGCTTCGGGAGAAACCCCGAGGAAAAATCCGGAGAGAAGCCCCGTAGGTAGATAACTGGCGCACAGCGCGTTTATCTGCCAACTCCCTGCTGCCTTGTAGGTTGCACTTGGCTGTGCAAAGGCTAGAGAGGTGTACTCGAACAAACACCAAGTGGTGCTGGGGACATCACTTGTACACTATCCCCAAGAAACTTCATGATGATGTCTCAATGTATATCTCAGCTCTCTGCTACGGCGTTCCCGAGACGCGACGCGCCCTTGGCTCTCCCAGCGGCTAGGGTGAAAAGTAAGCTAGCTGGGGCCATAAATATCCGTAAGGACTTTTATCTGGGATGCTGGAACGTACGGACACTGCTTGATGTTGGTAGTCAAGCAATCACGATGCGCTCTTTATTGGACAACCAAGTAGATGTTGCTTGTATTTCGGAGGTCCGCCATCCCGGACACGGATCTAAATCGATCAAGGTCCCCGGAGTCGATCCTACTTATTGGCTTTTTTAAAGTGGGCCCCAGGATGGATCTGGTCAGCATGGAGTAGCGATAGCGCTCAGCGACCGTGCTAAACAAGCACTCATGTCATGGATGCCTGTATCCCCGAGAATCGCGGTGGTCCGGCTGAGGGGCCACCCTTTGAATATAACAATCGTTTCGGTGTATGCCCCAACCCTATCAGCCGACCAAACTACAAAAGACGACTTTTATAACCAACTTCAATTCGTAGTCGATAGAGTTGCTGGAAACGACGTACTGGTTGTGGCTGGTGACTGGAACGCTCGTACAGGATCAGCAGATTCCGCAACAAACCGAATCCTGGGAAAATTTGGCCTAGGGCAGCGCTGCGCGAATGGCGATCGACTGATCGAGTTTGCGGCCTACAATCACCTATGCGTCTGTAACACTAAATTCCAGCACCCTAAAAAACACTTGGTCAAATGGTACTCGAACGATGGTAGAACGGCGAACCAGATCGATTATGTTCTAATTCGCGCACGTTGGATGTCTTCGGTGCTCGACTGTAGGTCCTATCGTGGAGCAGAAACAGGGAACGCAGCAGGCACCGATCACACACTTGTTCGCGCAAAGCTCCGACTTCGCCTGCTAAACCGCCAAAGGAAAACTCCTAGGAAGCGCTTAAACTTGGAAGCCTTAGGAAACCCGGCCCAACGTAAGAAGCTCATTGACGATATCGCTGAGCGGTTGGATGGGAGTGATGCATCAGTCGAACAACATTGGTCCAGACTGAAGACCGCTACTCAGACTGCAGCACTAAAAACCCTAGGCACGGCCTCTCGTCGCCGACGAGATTGGATTTCTCAGAACACCATCGAGCTCTCTGCCCGGGCAAGAGACGCCCGAATGCATGGTGCATCTGATTATCGCCTCCTTAGGAGAGCTGCTACACGATCAGCCGCAAGGATCGTCAGCTATATTGGGCGGAAACCGCATCCGAAATGGAAGCCGCAGCAAGTATAGGAGACTTTGGACGACTGTTTCGCCTGATTCGCAGAGCATCTGAAAGCTGTGGTTTTTGTACGAACCTTCGAGATTCGTCAGGACAGATGATATTTGACCTTCATCAAAAGATAGATAGGTGGGTTGAGCACTTCAGTCAGCTACTGAACCGCCCGTCATCTATCAATGCATTATTCACTTCCCCGATAAATAGCTGTGAATACCCGGTCAACTGCGAGGCACCATCAGAATACGAGATATCAAGTGTTTTACGACGAATGCAGAATGGTAAATCGCCAGGTGAGGACGAAATTTCCGTTGAACTTATTAAAGCCTGTGCCGACGTATTATTATCTCCGCTACATCGGCTGTTTTGTTCGATCTGGGAGACGGAAGTTTTCCCATCAGACTGGGGGATGTCTATCATTCTAGCACTGCCGAAACGTGGAGATAAATCTGTGTGCTCCAATTACCACGCAATAAGTCTAATCGACACCGCTGCTAAAGTGTTTGCAACGCTCCTGCTTAATCGGTTCTCCGCCGAAAGAAATCTGCGCACCAGAGTTAACCAAGGTGGATTTCGTCCTGGGATGGGTTGCGTAGATCAAATATTTACTTTACGCAGGATCCTCGAGCACCGCGCACGGTATCAACAGCAAACGATAGCTTGCTTTATTGACTTCCGCGACGCCTTCGACTCCGTAGACCGTGGTTGTTTATGGGACATCATGCTATCGGATGGGGTTCCATTAAAGCTCGTCAACCTAATCAGAGCCTACTACAGCTCTACAAGGGCACGGGTCTGTGTCTACGGTGAAGAATCGCGTGAATTTAACTTGCACACATGAGTCAGGCAAGGTTGCCCGCTATCGCCGGTTATGTTTAACTATGTCGTAGACTGGATAATGAACCAGGCGTTAACAGACTATCAAGGGGTGCAAATTTCAACGGATCTATGGATTTCCGACCTTGACTACGCTGACGATA
>JACCGJ010017499.1:0-68374 GCA_013407085.1 Atriophallophorus winterbourni
ACGATCGACATGTTCAAGCACATGAGCCAACAGACATGCGGATGAGTTAAACACATAGACCTAAAATTATTGTTCTTCCCAGCCTTATCTCTTAGATAGAAATTTTGACAATCAAATTTATTCAAAATTTATATACGTATCCCGTAATATTTCACAGCTGTTAACGGCAATCAGAAGGATTTAAGAATGCTTTACTTGAAAACTAACATTTGATATCCGATCTAGTGTTTTTGTCAATTGGTAAATAGCTTATCGGTTTTACCCAATAGGGATTATCCGGTTCGATCACTCACTGAAACCGCAATGGAAGTGGATTCTTTGCCTATGCCTCATGAATATGGCCACGGTGCCATTGTTCTACACATACGTCGTCATCTCAACACATGTGGTACAAATTGACTCTGAGATTTGCAGCTTGGTAGAAAGTCCAAGTGCAATAAATTTAACGGATACGTTACTAAATGCCTATTGGCGAAATATTTGGACTCAATTCAGAAACAGTAAAGAAGAATACGGGATGGTCATCAAACCAGAATCGCCAAAAAATTTTCTTCGAGCGACAATCGAAATGTGCGGGCATAACACCGGTGGTGGTTTACTCCATATGGTCAACCTCGATGACTTTCTAAATTTTCATGATTTTTTAGAAGCGACAGCAGACGATAAAAAGAATGCTTTTGAGTATGTTTATTCGCGAAAAAAATTTGCTTCGAATTTCGCTATACCAATATTTTATATTAATAATGAATTACGTTCAAGTTCATCGAGGATTATTCTTCCCTCAGTACTTCAGGTCATCCGTAGTTGCTAGATTAAGGCTACGGATAATCTATATATGGTGTTGTTGCGCACGGACGGTGACTGTCGCCCGTAGATGTATGATCGGCATTCCAGGATTAGTTCTTATTCCGGCGTCACTCACGACGATACTTCGAATTTAAAACTGATATTTATTTCGCAACGTTCAAAGTGATACGCAGCCGTAGATTGATCAACGAAAATACGTAACGTAAATAGCATATTTTGTGTCGCCAGTGTTCGTTCATGAATAATATTGTCTGAAAAACTTTGATCACGCAAACAGCTTTCAAATGACACAGGTCGGTGGAGATCCTTACATAGCTGTTAGCATTGCAGAAGAAAAGGGTCCTCCCACCTCTGTCTGCTTAGTCATTCAAAACGCCTTGAAGAATTAGATCATAGTATGCTTGCATTGTACATTCATAGTCTATATCAACCAATTGATCTCAACATGTAATTCTTCTTCTTTGAATTTCCTTGGACGAAAGCGTTCTTGTTGATTTAATATGTTTACAGGACTTTTTAAAAAGTCACGTTTATACGCGAAGTACTTCTTATATTCGTCTGTCTAGTCTTTCTAAATAATCTGGCAAATAAATCTCAGAGAAAGAGCCACCACTCACTTTAAAACATTGTAAATAACGAGTTTTGTGATTGTTAGTCCCACCTGCACAAGGTGATTCGAGGTTATTCAACGTTTTGAGGTTTATAATGGTCTAAAAATCAACAAGTTTAACAATAGGTATTGGATGGTAGAAAGTAGAAATGTAGGCAGTAAGGTCGAACAGTATGTGTGTTCGTGAAACGGATAGGTCAATAAAAATTCATTTAATTTAGTTTTGAAGTCACGCAAGCTACTGGAGTGAGCAACTGTTCCAAGTAAAACAGACAATGACAAAATAGAATATAACTTCTACAGTTCAGGCGGGAATGGGGTACCACCAGCATATATTCATGGGTCGGATAATTCCTCGTAACCTTTCGCCTGAATAGGCTCTGTAAAGGTTGGCTTTGGGTATGGATTATTTCGTAAAGTAGGAAAAGGTTTGCTTTGATTCATCGATAGGGAATGTCGAACAGTTTCAGTTGAGCTAGCCCTTCCTTATAAGGCTTATTTCGGATGCTGAGAACTAGTTTGGTTTAGCGGCAATAGATTCGCTGCATAAGTTCTACATCGCTGTTGAGCCACGGAGACCATGAATGCACGCCGTATTCCATGACTGATCTCAAGTATATATTCATGATCCTTAGGTATATCTTGGGTGAAAATGTCATTAATACCCGTTTGAGAATATTGAGGGTACATGTTTCATTTGCACAGGCAGCGTTAGTTTGGAGTCAGCTTTTTAAACCTTTGTCTACGGCAATTGATAAACATATTTTATGATATTATGTGTTATTCGGCTTAATTATGGCATAAATAAAACATGATTAATTTTTATAGATCAGATGTCAGACGCCGCCTGACAAGTGCAATCCGATGGTGACTGAAGGTACCGACGGGAGCTACTGAGCAATTGACTGCTTATTTGAGGTGGTAACTAGTGTTACCGTCAGTAGACAAAGGGTTAAATGGAGTCTATCCAGTCACCCAAGTCATATGCACTGCAAATTTCGAGAACAAGTGAACCTTTATAATATGTGAACTCTACCATATTCCCCATGTTCATGAACCTGAATTAATTGAAGTTAAATTTCTGTTTGTGCGTCAACGACCAATTATGAAACTTATCCAGATCTTTTCGTAATACAAAACAGTATTCTGGGCTACGGATGCAAATCCATATCTTTATCTCATCCGAAAATAAGGAAATGTAAAATCGAACAAGTTCCGGTATTTCATTATTATAAACCAGAGAGAAGATAGGATCTGCGTAGTGCTATTTGTTAAGTAATCATTTAGCCAATTCAACAAATTGTTGGTGATACCAAGCATTTCGGGCTTCTGCTGCAGTAGGATTTGGTTAACTCGATCATATGCTTTGGATATATCTAGATAACAGGCATGAATTGCTTGTGTCCAATCATCCTGCGTTATCAGTAAACTAGATAAGAAAGAATAATTCCGTCTAATTCAAGGCTCACTGAAACTGATCTTACTCTCTCCACCTGATGAAGGAAAACAGCCAGAAACCGGTAGTGGTGTGTAAGGGATGGGGATGTGAGCACCACAATACATCCGTCAAAATTCATTCTGTTATCTCGTTTCACGGTCATGGCGAATAAGTGGCTTGACGGGTAATTCTAGTTAGCATTTATTTCGTGAGTCGTAATCATGTTTCCGTTTGGACGATGTTATCTGATGAAAAAACGACACAAAGTTAATCGATTTTGTTGCCCAGACCTTGTGTGTTTGTGCAGAGACAATTTATAATAGCTTTTCTCAGCAAGGATTAGATGTGGGAAATGCGGCTAGCGAAGTGCAGAATATTTAGTAATCCGAATCCTCTCCAGTCTGCATCTGAACGTTTTTTGCTCGCAAGGATGCCTCATCGGTTGTACTGTTGTAATACTGTGATCTATAGTGCCTGCTACATTTGTGTCCGACACGTAAGCTACTCGTTGGCTTGCTGATTTTTCTATTGGACGTTGTGTTGCAACTATCTGTCCTATATGAAGTTTCGATGCGTTTAGTCAGTGAAAACAGCTACAATAGGGCGGGTTTTGGGCGTTGATCTCCCTCGGTAGACGTTCACAGCAAGTTTTCATTTTTCACTCGAATTGAAGTGACAATATGCTGAGATTCTGTCAAGAAAATACTTCAGCCTTGCCTGAATGCGCTAAATATACATATAAGCTCGTGATAACTCGTTTTATTAGGGACAATCGCTTTATAGAATAACACTCACTTCAAAATCTGAAATTCAATTTTTCGCAGCATCTCACGGTACTTATAAGCTTATAATTTTATTTACTTCACATTCACTACAATATTATTATTAATATATAAATTGTACTTATTGTTACCATGGAATAGATTACTTTTGAGGTCGTTCCAAGATGACATCGCAGATGAATACAACATTATCAAAGCTCTGCTAAATTTGTCTACTAAGTCTGAATTGATGGTAAGTACCGCATCGATCAATTTTCAATGAATTAGTTCGATTTTACGCTTCTCTTATAATATATTAGTAATATATTCTGATGAAAAATGAAATAGTCTGAGATGAAATTTTTTGTTGTGGATGGATGTGCATGGCAACCAGTGTGGTACTTCCTGAATCCACATATTTCCACATGAATACGCATTGTGGCATGAAAGTTACAGTCTCATTGTTTACTATGTTTACAGCTATCAGTGACACCCAATCAATCGGGGTGCCGTTTGATTTACATCGGTGAGATCTCAGTTGACTTATCGCAAAAACCACACTGACTGGTCGTAGCTTGATGATGCTGTTTTGGACTGTGTCTAAAGTGAATGATCAACCTCAACAATTTTTCAACTCGCAAGTGGATATGAAAGGACATAATGCATCAATAATGACCTAATTCTAACTGATACGACTGAAAGAGGAATGTTAATTTGGCTAAATAATTTGATTGCTTCAAATATAGAACGGTTGAGCGTGTAGAAAATCGCGATAAAATCAACGTCAATAACGGAACCAGAGAGTAGTCATCCAATACTTGGACTACAATTTGAAGCAACCGATCACGGCAGCATTTCGCACAATCCTCGTTTCTTATACAAATACTGCACCATGTTAAACAAAATTAGGCGAGCTAGACTGATCAATACGATTCATGAAACATGTTTGATTTTACCGTTGGAAATTAATTTTCCATTATTATTGATATTGCTGTTGTTGATGTTGTTGTTGTTGTTATTTTTAGCAAGATGATTATTGTTACCACACATTAGATTGATCCGGCATTATTTGCTTTTTGTGAATCGATTCATCATTCTGATCCTTACGACCACGTAATTTTGGCTAATTTTCCTTCATTTTCATTACAGAGATTGGCAGCAGCAGTTAAACCTTACAAAATTGCACCCGAAGTGACCGTTGGAAATATTCAGACTAGTGGATCAGACGTTGATTTATTAAATCGTATACGAAGCAGAATCCAAGGAAGACAAAGCAAAAAGATAGAATTACAAGCATGTTTGAATGATCTCAATGAACTTGTAAAAGAAATGAATAAAACTTTAGAAGAATCCGGTTTAACGGAGCGATTGGACAAGTTGAAAACGGTATGCCTATATTTAGACTCATGTGGAATTCTTCGTTGTTATTAGTTCGAATTTATTTCCTGCTATTTACTCACTTTTTCCATCCATCCGTGGTTGAGCGTATTATACACGCGGATCATTGAAAATGAATTGTATGCTACGTTAAAGCGGTTGTATTTGTCACGAATAGCGGTGAATCCATTATTGAAATTTTTGTTGCTTTGAGACTACTGAATAATTGAGTATCTTTATTTTTATATTGTATTAGTTTGGGTAATGGGAAGGCAAAGCTTATCTCCACATCCCGTTGCTGCCATCTTCACAGTCGCCTTGCAGTGAAATATTCGTTTTTCGACTCCAAATATTGGTCGCTGAGTGATGGTAACTGACAGTTTTCAACTATTGTCGATAATACTCCCAGCCTGGCAGATCACCGGCACATCAAGAGGAAATGAATATGAATGAAGTTCGTTTTAATGAAATCAATGAATAAAGGAAAATGTAAGAATGGCAAGCATTGCCACTGTCCCATTGACATAAAATGATAAATCTTAATGCTAGTATAGAAAATATATTTGACGCGGAATTTGGTGCCCGAATACGGGCAGTATTCACAGGTGGAATATATCCCATAAACCTGTGCTCATCGACTTTCTAGCGTAGTTCAGGTATTGGAAAAAGGTATCATTTGAGACGGGAACCTTGAAATTTATGTTAATTTTTGGCCAGCATATTCAATGTAGCGTTGAATCGGATTTATAGCGTAAAATATTCGGACGCCCACATTTTGCGATCATATCGAGCCACACGATCGGCTTTCTGCTGTCGTCACTTATCAGTTAGTGATAGCTTCGACCGATTTTTCAGTTTTCGACGAATAATACGTTAACCTGAATCACACACAAAGTCTATTTACATAAGAACTACTAGCAAACGCTGCTTCAAAACCGGTAATTGTTTAACAATATAAGCCGAATTCCGGAATATTATCCAAACTCAATCAGTCCTCAAAGTTATACTGGAATATCATTGTTGAATGTTCAAACACAGAATCACAAATTGATTCTTGGTCAAGCACTCAAGGCGTTTATGGATGACTAAAGTGCCCGGGATGTGAGCAACACACAAGTGAGCAACAACAACAAGTAAATTTTGACAGCTTAACCTGCGTGCTGTTTCGTGTGACCACTTTTCCGAACATCGTGTGATTTTCGGCCACGTTTTTCACATCCGGCGTTTGCCCATCTAAGGCCGATCGATGAACCCGAAGAACTTATGCGGTCCACCACCGTTGCGTCAATAGCACCATCATCAAACATGATCCTCAAATGGCGGACACCTGTAATGTGTGTGCATGGAACGTGAATGCATGGATATTTTGAGAACTTGTACAATTCAGCAGTATTGAACAAGCTAACGAAAGATTGAATGCATGTTTATGGAAATACTTTGGAATACAAGTAAATTATTTGATTGAAATATCCACAGTTATATGACTTGCCGACGCACACACCCCATGACAAGTTTATTGCTGATTATATTCATCAGTTATAGAACTTAAGGATAAATGGATTTATGGTTAAAAGGTTAATACATTACAAAACCACAGGATTATGGTATGAATAAAATGTGAAGAATAAAGTATAAAATTAATAGAGAATATCAAATGTAACGTTCACGAATGATGTTCTTTGGCATGTGTAAGTCAAGTTTCGCCATGAACATCGCCCGGCATGGAGGGTCCACCACATGTTGGCGTAGGGAATTCCAAAGAAATATAGCACGTACGGCCAACAAATTGCGCCAAGAATCAATACAGGAAATTGGGTCGTAAAGGGATAAGGTATTTCCGCGTGTCACTTTCGCATCACACACATCAGGCAAATGTCTTAGTGGTTATACTTTGATAGACACAATTCACTAGATATGAATACTATAGCGCCGAATCCTCCTTAGGGTAAAGTCACATAGACACAGAAGTCATTCTGTGTACGGGTCAATTTGAAGAGCCATCAATAACTTTGTTGCTCTGTGATAGATTTTATAAAAGAGAACGATATCTTTTCAGTGCCAATTAGCCCAAACCTCTAATGTTTACTCCATAGTCGGCCGAAGGCGTTAATTATCATTGTCAACGTTATCACCAAAATCTTCAAAATATTCTTTCAAAAGATACCTAAACATCAGTTGACATGTGGATACATATTCTGAAAATGAACCGTGATCTTCAGGTTTCCACTAATCCATATTTCAATATCTTTATCCAACGGGCTCCAACTCAAGTTTTCATGTCCCAATCGATATGTCCAAATAACATTCTTGCCAAGAAGGAGCATCTTACTTTTCCGTATGTTGAATGTCATATCATTCATGGCCGACCAATTTGACACGTTGTCCAAATCCATCAACAGTTTCTCACAATCATCTGCAGAACGGATTAGAGTGCAAATTATTCATATCATCCGTGAACGTGACAATTTTAGATTATATGAGGATCGGGCTTAGCACGTATCCTTTTGGGACTCAGCTGGTGATTGTAAAAATTTGGGATAGCACTCAGTTTACTTTAACTCATATATGGCGATCTGGTAGTCGCACAATTATGAAAGGATTGGCTCGCATATTCTTAAACATATCAATTTATGTATATGCCAATTGTGATTGACTCTGTCATCAGCTTTAGTAATGTCTAATTAACAAACGTGAATGCCATTACTTCTATCCAACTCCTTCGTCAAGTCGTCTAACGCAATCCCAACGTAATCCAGCACAACCTATAGTGAAATTCGTATTCATATTCGTTTTCATATCATCATTCCATTAATTTTGTTAACTCTTTTTTTCCAAATATAGCTCGCTACAGGAGACCCATACACATTCGTTGAACAATTTTGGGAAACAAATGGAGAGAATTTGATTGATCACTTCACTCACATCTATCATCAAGCCTTTCAACCCTTTCTACAAGGAGCTTTTCCCTGCGGTCGATTATATTTTATATATACCAACGTAAAAGATACTGTTTGCAATCCAAGTGGATTTCCTAACCACGTCGGCATCCATTCGTTAAATATTCTCTTATTTATCTTGTTCCTTCAAGTGGCGATTTTATTCCTCATTTTCATGCAGTAATTTGTATTGCTCTACCCTTCAGCTATTAAAACATTCTGTCGCGCAAGCTTGCTAATGTGTTGTTCAACGCAGAACATACATATTTTTGCAAACATAGTTCTTATTCGGTGTAAATTGTGTAAACATTTTGATTTGAAAACAATGTTTTAGATTAAGGTACACCAACATTTACGTTGAATCGATTTGTTGGTTTTGAGCCTCGTTTCGAATACTTGGTACCGCTGATCTCTTAGCCTCTATCGCATGAACACATTTAAACGTGAAAGTGGAATTGCATTGATGTATAGTACGCTACTGGTTCATTTTCCATGAGGAAGTACACGCGGTATTAGTTCGTACACAGGTTAGAATGCAAAGCTGCTGTAGTTTATTTCTTGACAATTTCTGTAACCATTTGACACCTGGGAATGATGGAAATCTGTGATATGAATGTGATCCCAAGTGTACAACCGTGACGGGTATCCAAGCTGGATAGTCAGATGGCCATGGTGTTTATCATAAAAGGATTAAAATTGTCATCGATAGTAATTATCTGATAAACAAAAGGTTTTGTGAAATTCATGTAGACGATGACTAAAATTAAAGACATTTTAACAGCGTGATTCAGTGAACTGAAAAATGTTTACTCGCAATGAAAATAAACAATAATATTGCGAAAGGTTACTTATTGGTGATTGACCGGTCTCTGTTTTTAAGTTGGTTGTGAATGTTTCAATATTATTTAAGTATTGTATATCAACTCTAACATAAACGTCAACTACGCGGACTTGCAAGTATTTCTTCATCAGTAGCTAAAGAGTAATAAATAATTTTGATCACGTCATACAGAACAAATAATTAAGCTTGCGTCTAATAAGTTTCTTCGGATCTGGAAGGCAAAAGTACACATTTTGTCAGTTCAGTATAACTATTTCTAAATTCAGTATCTACCCATATATCAAATTGCTTGAATCATCACACTGCAATTAGGTTAATCAGACGATTCTGATCATTACTGAGAAGATATAGTTTGGTGATAGGATTCCAAAATGTCTGAGTTTCGATTATGGCAAAAAAGAGTAAAATTAACAAAAATTGCTCAAATGAACTTGCGAGTTAGTTATTAAATGACTAACGAAAATAATAGAATGAAAACCTTTATGTTGTTACCATTTACGTCATTTATAGATTCTTACTTCAACCAAAATTCAACCATTGTGTTGGGATTGGATTATTGACAAACCATTCTAATCAGTCACCGATTTTGGGACTTAGCTCTTTCCCAACGTGAAATTAAGTCTTAGGATGCGAATCCGGATTTATCATCGAACTCGTGAAATTATTTTTAGATAAAAGTCAGAACAACTGACGAAATTCAGGTCACGAATACGCATGCATAATGAGTGGCGTCAACCACGATACCGTTCGTGTGCTCTCGACATAATTTTCAGAATACTTATGCTACACATTTATAGCCCCATACGTCAACCCAAACCACAGTGTGTCATCGTCCGACGAACTGAGAAGAAAATTTTGGGCATAAGACAAAATGACACATAAAGGGAGAGTCGTCAATTGAAATATAATAAGAACACGAAATGATTATATCTACTGGTTCCCACTGAATGCCAGAGGACGAACATTTTGACACGTGAGTTCATGTATAGCTAAGAAACGTGTTACTTAATAATAGAGATGGTCTAACAGTTGTATGCACTCGTAAATATAATCGTGAGTTTCTTGTTATTGATTGGGTCATCAGCAATCAAGGTCACAAGGCTGAATGCATTTTCTTCCAGATGTGGCTGATACAAGTTTTGACACGGATTCCCTCAATAGATTGGTATTGCGAACTTTATCCAGCAGATAGATGTTATATCATTCGATTTGTAAAGCCTCCTCAATAAGATGTGTAACAGTGTTATTCAAATGACTGCAGCTACTGCCGGAATCCAATCGAATTGTTGCGGTGTAGTTGCGTTAGCGTTGAGTGCTAATCACAATATTTCTGGTGATATGCTTAACGCCAAACATCGAAAATATTTAATCGCATGAAATACAAAATCTCACGCTCAAACGTTACAGAAGCGATGGTGAAAATAGCATCAACAATACTTTCATCGTCAATTTTGTCGAACCAGTTTTGTAAAGAACAATTAAACGAGCTACAAATTGTGTTTCTAAATTGCTCACCACTTACCTACTAGAAAGGATGTCTAGTTGATTCCTTTATCGTTTGTCGACCGTCAGATCAGTTTCAGTCTTGTTTTAAGCATTAAGGTGAAATAATATTGTAATGTTCAAGGTTTTCGTTCTTTGGGGTGCGTACAACGAACTAACCACACTGTTCAAATGAAGATTCAGAAATGAAACAAGTTGAAACGCTTGAGTCGTTTTCGGATGACCAATAATTTGTAAAGCCTCCTCAATAAGATGTGTAACAGTGTTATTCAAATGACTACAGCTACTGCCGGAAATCAATCGTATTGTCGCGGTGTAGGTGTATTAGCTTTGAGTGCTATTCACGATATTTCTGGTGATATGCTTAACGCCAAACATCGAACATATTTAATGGCATGAAATACAAAATCTCACGCTCAAACGATGGTGAAAATAGCATCAACAATACTTTCATCGTCAATTTTGTCGAACCAGTTTTGTATAGAACAATTAAACGAGCTACAAATTGTGTTTCTAAATTGCCCACCACTTACCTACTAGAAAGGATGTCTAGTTGATTCCTTTATCGTTTGTCGACCGTCAGATCAGTTTCAGTCTTGTTTTAAGCATTAAGGTGAAATAATGTTGTAATGTTCAAGGTTTTCGTTCATTGGGGTGCGTACAACGAACTAACCACACTGTTCAAATGAAGATTCAGAAATGAAACAAGTTGAAACGCTTGAGTCGCTTTTGGATAACCAATAATTTGTGGTACAAACATCATCTGTATTCTCGATCCGCATCCATTTTCTGCGTGTTTGCCACTTTACGGTAGAAATAATAAGCGTAGATTCCCCAGTATACCTTAGCATGATATAAACAAAGCCCTAAGCATGTAGCTTATAATCGTTAAGAAAGAGGTATTCTGAAATACCGGATTTCAACATTAAGGTTTTACATAAAAACATATTGCTTCATTTTAAGTCGCTAAATTTAATTAATACCAAGTTTCTGTCTCTTCCTAACAATGGTAACCACCGGTTGTAAATTGTAAATGATGATGTTATCAGGAACATATTAGGCTCCATTAGGATTTGAATATCGTCAAAAATGGAAATTTTTCCTTTGCATTATGCTGATAATAAATGTCACCCTCCGCATCTGTGGAGGTAATCAAGAACTTAGGAAACCTCTTACCCGGGTGCGGAGAACAGTATCACGGGTCTAGTTAATAGGTGATTTTAACCTACCGGAAATTGGCTGCGACACTCAGATGACATGTGATTAGATTTTAGGGCTATCTCAATTGGCTACACTCTAGTAAGTTTCAACTGCACGTTATTGAAAAGACTAGGTACGTGAATGGACACTCACTATCCACACTGCACATTGATCTGTCAAAAGGTCATAAATATGTATAAAACATATAGTATGGCTCAACTATACGAAGAATGACCATATCACCATGAACTCATATTTCATAACTCAGAATATTTTATGACAGAACAAGCAATAAGCTTAACAAATAGCACGGGGTGACGGGGCATATAGAGTACTAATATAAACAAAACTTTCAAGAATCAATGGGGACAGTCACATACCGCATGATTCGACATGTATTCATCGACATTTGAAGCGAAAACTTTAACTGATTTCGAGCATATGATTTCTTCGGGCAAGACGTTTCACGTGAAATAAATTCTGATCGAGAAAAATTCCGACGAATATCTAGTCGATAATGTGGGATGCTTAAAGCCTTTGCATGTCTGCGGGTCTGAGTAATGTCCTTGGGCTAAAGTAAATGTTTCAGTGAATGATTGCCTATGTGTAAAATTTTAACTACCAGCATAAAGTCACTCAGTATTCGTCGTTTGGTAAAATCATCTAGGTCAAGTTTTGACATTAGCTCTTGGAAACGCAAATTTGTGTAACGGAGACCAACGTAGCCGCACGGTGATAAACTCTGTCAAGTGAATATTCAATAACAGGATATACGTATGTGATAATTAACGGGGTTATGGTTTATGGTGTGAAACTCACGAATATCCTCTTAAGCAGACAGAAGATACGGCATTATTTATTATACACATTTCGGCAATGATGTTTGGGCTTAAGGTTATGCGAAATTTAGAAACCTAGATGCTTTTCAGCGGTAGTCCAGACGAGATCCTGCGTGCCAAGCTGACACGTGTGGTTTAGAGACTTGGCTAGCCGAATGGTTAAACGGTAACACGTTTATCTGGGTCAAGCGAAATAAGGTGCACTGATTCCGTTGTAATGTCATACACTCATTGCCATACCGTATTTTAATATAATCGACAAACAATATAAAGTTAAATCCAATAACCTCTACTCCATCTTTCATATACACGAAAAATAGAAGAGGTCCAAGCACCGAGCTCTGTGGAACTCCACTTTTAACGTCTACTCTTCTAGAGAGGGTGATGCAGACGCAAACTTAGAATGGAACGAAGGATAAAAGAATATATATGTAAAAATTGTATTGAACCGAACTTTAAAGCTTTCCAGCCAAACAGTATTTGAATTTAATGTTCAAATTATTGAAAATATATATACAGTAATGTTGTAAGCCTATCATGGAAGCCTGAAATCGCTGATGATAACATCAGTAGTCGTGTCTTCAAACGTTGCTAGTCAACATGTATTCTTCGATGTTTGATTTAAAAAACGGCATAAATAAAGGCGACAATTTCTGGTTCTGGTTAGTTTTAATAAGTCTGGGAATTATTGTAACAAGTTAATGCTTTAAGACACAACAGCATTAAGGTATGAATGAATCTGTGAAAAATATACTACTTAAAAAGGAATAGAGAATATCAAATGTATGGCGAACGAATGATGTTCTTTTGCATATGTTAGTCCAATTTCGCCGGGCAAGGAGAGTCCATGCACGTTGTGTTAGGCTAATTCAAGAAAAAAATATATCACGTACGGTGAAAAAATGGCGCTGACAATCAATACGGGAAGTTGGGACGCAAATGAATAAGGTATGTCCGCGTGTCAAGTTCTATTCACAAACCGAACAATTGTTTTAGTGGATGTTCTTTGGTAGACACAATTCTAAAGATAAGAATGATACCGCGTCGTATCCACCTATGGGAAAAGTCACTTTAGACACAGATATCACAACATGTCTGTGTGTGGAACATTGCGAAGTCCCTTCTCTAACTTTGTTACTCTGTGATTTATTTTGTGAAAGAAAGCAATTGCTTTTCGCCGCCAAGGAGCCCGGAAATTCACCGAATACTCCATCGTTGGGCGTAGGTAGAAGTTCTTTATCCATTGGAACGTTACCAGCAAGAATCCTCCAAATATTCGTGAAAGATACTTAACAATCTGTTGGCTGCCCAATATTTATTCTGGCAGTGCACCATGTTCTACAGGTTTCCACTATTCCACGTTCTAATTTCTTTATCCAAAGAGCTCCATGTGATGTTTTCAGTTCCAAATCGATATATCGAACGGACACTATTGCCAAGGTGGAGCAACTTTCTTTTCCGTGCGTTGAATTTCATATCACTGATGACCTACTAATTTGACACGTTGTAAAAATCTCTTTGCAGTTTCTTACAATCATCTACAGAACTGATTCGGGTTAAACTGTTCATTAGAAAGAGGAGCGGTCCTAGCACTGTTTCTTTTTGGACTTTGCTGGTGGTTTTGAACATCTGTGATAGCTTTCTATTCGCTCCTGTTTGTGCGTGGCGATTTGACAGATCGTCGCAAAACCATTCGAACAGCGGTTTAAATATTCCTAAACGTATCAGCTTTTAATGAATCAAATGGTGATTCAATCCGTCAAAAGCTTTAGAAATGTCTAAGTAACAGACGTGAATGCCAGAACTTCTATCCAGTTCCGTCGTTCAGTCGTCTGACGCTGCGTGGAAATTTGTTACACTAAAGCGATGAAATCGAAATCCATTTTGCGCCTGTGAAAACGAATTACGCGATTAGAAGATGGCAACCATTCTTCCTGAGACTATACATTTTATGACCTTACCAATAGCAGGAAATATTGTCACCGGTCGATAATTCTTCGCGGCCGGAGAGCGCTGTATCATGTCAATGATGCAGTCGTCCTGTGACTACTGTGTATAGCTACATCAGAGGGTATCTTCTGATTCAAGTTTGGGATCGTGAATCCTAATGCACTGAAGACGTTCGTAACAGTATAGAGCAACACCACCACATTTTCGTGGTCGATAGCTACATATATCAAGTCATTTAGCTGACTGTAATATAAGATTGAAACCAGGTTTCAGTAACAGCGACGACGTATGCTGAGTAACTTTTGCACAGCTCGGTTAGTTGAGATAATGTATAGAACAAACTTTGTGCATTCGTATGGAGACATTAGTTTTCGTTGACTGTCATTTCACTCAAATTTGGTGAAAATGATACTCGATACAACGCTCAGGATTGAAGACAAGTCAGTAAAAAGTTGCTAATTCATCGGCAGTATCTTGGGCAGATTGAGACAATCGGTTGGGTGTTCTTACGGAGAAGACTTTTGGTTTAAACCTTTATCGCCCATGTGATATCTTGTAGAGAACTCAGGATTCTTTTCCATTTTCATAAGCAAGTTACATTGGAACTGCATGCGTCCTTTTCTTACAAGGGACGTGACGTGATTCCGTATCTTACAGATTAGCTTCTATATTGCTCTCGTACAAAGGTTTTTATGATTTACCATAGACTCCCTATATCTATCTCAACATTTCATAGTTCTACTACGGATAACAAACTGGTAATTCAGTATAAATAAGTGTATAAATAAGATTCTAATGCTTATTTCAAATGTCAGATTAACACATTTCCGACAACACTCGTTTTCAATAACTTGCAGTCCACGTTACGATAACAGCTCGGATTCATCACAAATAGCGATTTCAGGATTCAAACGTTGCTCTTGTCAAACTACTTTGAAAGTCTCCATTGTTTCATCGTGTTCAAATAAAGAAGGAATTGTTGCGTGGTAAAACTGTTAAAACATTTGTCTGTCGCTCTGCACTCAAGTTAACCTGCTGTGCGGACGCATATATTTGTGCTCTCATACTTTTGGATTTATTTCCTCACATTTTTGCCTGAACTAGACGGTTCATATATCATTGAACTCGTCTCAATTTGCTCTTTCGGAATATACCCATTTCAACTTCGAGCAAGGTGAATTCTTGAAAATTCAAATTTTCAAGTTTTAACCCAATTTTACCGACGCGTGCAATATCCTTGGCGATTCAGAATATTGTTCCTGTTCGAATACTGTTGAGAGGATCACATCATTTCGAATTGACTGATAGTTTTTTCAACACTATCAGATTGAAACTCGTTCAACCGCACCACTTTTATCCAACTCGTTCGTATTTTACCGCTTGGATCGCATCACTCCGATCCAACGCATTCACTCCACCAGTACCTACCGATCGATAAACAACTGCACCGCTAAGTGCACTGACTCATCACTCGTTGGATTGTAACAATGACGCGAAGGATGACCTCGATGACCCAGATAAAGAAGGCAGCACGTGATGTGTGTCAAATTTGTAACAAAGGGGTAAGCGCCAAATCCATCGTTGTTAAATGTTTTGGCTGTTTGAGTAAAATACATACGAAATGTGATAAAGCCCTAACGAAAGAAGTGATATGTTTTATTAACAACGTTGATTTACCCGGTGTTTGCTACGTATGTTGTGCATGTCGAAGTAAACAGCCTATCGATACGACTACAAATCCTCCCCACGAGGCAAAGCTGGAATCTCGAATAGAGATTTTGGAAAATTGCTTTCGAAAACTTGAGGAAACATTTAAACCGCTTTTGGTAGATACACTTGCCAACGCAATTCGACCCGAAATAAATGTTGCTCAAGACACAAAGGAAAAGGAAATTACACCAATAACTGCTCCCTTAACTGAATGTGTTGATAGCTCATCCGAAAGTAATAAAGATGGACCTACTGAACCCTGTTTACCTAGGTCCTCATCTGGTAAAATTGTGAACACTTTGTCCAGGACTCCCCGTCGTCTAGTTGCTAGATCCGAGCCTCCCAAAAAAGCAATGTTACCGCTCATTCTACTAAGACAGATATCGCTCTCAGTGTAATCTGCACAAATATCCCGGAATCGACAGATTCACTTTTCTCAGCAAGAAAAGCACATGAGCTCAATGAATGGACTAAGCTCTGTACATACATGGTCTTGAAAGCTTTGGTACCTACATCGATGACGCGCTTAACCCGGCATAAAGACTCCCCTCACGTAGACCGGCCGCGCCTATTAAGGGTGACATTGCGAAATAAATCTGAAATGGAAGAAGTCATCCTCAATGCGTATCTACTCGGTGCTTGTCCCGGTTTGACCTGCAGAGTACAAGCCGACATACCTTGGTGGGAAAGGAAAGGTCAATCCACTCGTCGAGACCACTCTACTTCACGTAGTGTAATATTCCTCGGTGTCCCCGAAAATGTTGATGTAGTATCAGCATCGGAATCAAAGCAACATGATTTGAAGCAATGGTCATACATTGCCGATGCTATTGGATCTCGTGATTCCATTGTCGTAGATACTTTTAGAATACCTAGATCCTCCAACTACAAAAGCAATGGGCCCAGTCCTCTGAAAATCACTTTTCTAACGACTGAAATGGCTATCTCTATGAACACCGACTGGAAATCTAACCGCTCAAAACTTCCACCAGACGTGAGACTAAGTGTGCCCAAGCGTGTTCACTCACTGAAACCCAGAGAACCATCGCAACCACAGCCTGATTGCAATCTTGTTATTGACAGTTCAAATGTTACCCCAAAAAACGAAAAGGGTCCGGCTCATCGCGAGTCGGACAAATAGCTACACTACACGATTCGGCATTGTGTAAGGCAAATACGATCAGGTGCATATATACAAATGCTCAGTGTTTAACTAACAAATTAGCTGAACTATGCGAGCTTTGTGATAGACTTTCACCCGATTTGGTTGCAGTTACAGAGACTTGGTTCCAGCCCTGCATGACTGATGCTGATCTTTTGATTCCGAAAATGTCACTACTTCGTCGCGATCGTGATCGAAGATCCGGTGGTGGAGTTGCAGTCTACTATCACGAACGTTTAGCGCAGTGTAACGTCATCGATCATCCTGACCTTAGCCTTCCTGATACGATGTGGTGTTCAGTAAAACTAGTCAGTGGAGATGAATGTACGATCGGCATCATTTACCGCTCACCATCATCCGAAAGCTCATACAATGATAAGCTCATCGAATCATTGCAACACATCACAAGATGCCAGACTATGCAATTGCTGATCATTGGCGATTTTAATCTCCCGTATCTGTTTTCGAGAGGTGAGCACTCCCTGCATTCGTTTGAACATAAATTCAAGGAGGTTATAGAATTTGCTTCACTACACAATCACGTTAACCAGCCAACTCGCTGGCGGAGTCTTGACCAACCTTCAACCCTTGACCTTGTCTTAACGCCTGAGGCAACCGCAGTAGAGGGTATACAATACCTGGCACCACTGGGGAAGAGTGATCATGTTGTGCTTTTGTTTGATTATGTATGTAGTGCGGAACGATTGCGTGAACAGACGACAGTCATAAGGAAAATACAATTTGAATCCTTAAATATCAGTCTCCGGGATGCACACACTCATGAGTTTGATTCAATGGATCCTGGCTCATATTACAATTCGTTTCTAAATTATCTCAATTCGAAGATTTACGAAAACTCGATTTTTGTACCACACAAATGCAGCTACAACAACCAGTTTGTTATTCGGAGTAGAAGGAAGAAATGGTTAGCTGTTAAGCGAGAGTCTTGGGTAACTCATAAGAAGTTTGGTACGGAAGAAACTTGGAAGCGATTCTGTAAGATACGGAATAACGTCACGACTCTTGTAAGAGAAGATCGCATGCAATTCCAATGGAACTTGCTTAAGAGAATGGAAAAGAATCCTAAGCTTCTCTACAAAATAGTAAATGAACGATCAAAGATCAAACCAGGTGTATTCTCTGTACTAACACCTCATGGATTGACCCACACTGCCCAAGATACCGCCGATGCTTTAGCAACGTTTTACTCATTTGTCTTCAATCCCAAGCGTTGTATACCATATCAAGTTTCATCAAGTTCGCCACATTGAAGTGAAATGACTATCGACGAATACATGGTTGGGCGGGAATTTTGTCGACTAAACAAAAAGAAGTCCCCTGGCGCAGACAAAATTACCCCGCCATACTTCTTAGGTGTCGCATTGTTTTGACTACTCCTCTCACTCGCATATTCAATCTCAGCTTAAATAAAGGAAAAATACCACCGCAATGGAAAGCAGGGATGATAAGTCCTATTTATAAAGTCGGTAGCCGTTCAGACACAGCAAACTATAGACCGCGTACGTTACTTCCGGTGATCTCCAAATTAATGGAACGCATTGTGACTGCGCGCATAAGAGAACATTTTGAAAACCAAAATATTTTGACCGCAGCACAACACGGTTTTCGACGAGGTCGTTGTTGTTTATCTAACCTTCTTACAACGTTCGAGGATTGGACCATGGCACTAGACGAAGGTGAGGTTGTACATGCTTGCTACATCGATATTTCCAAAGCTTTTGATAGAGTCAACCATGACATCTTAATTAAAAAGCTCGAATCCTATGGAATAACGGGAATATTGCTGAATTGGATAAGGGACTATCTTACTGATAGACACGTCTAAGTTCGCGTTGGCAGCACCTTATCTAGAAAAATAGACGTCACGAGTGGACTTCCGCAAGGCTCGGTGCTTGGACCTCTTCTATTCTTGGTGTATATGAACAATATAGTAGAGGATATTGGATGCAACTTGATACTATTTGCCGATGATATAAAAATATGGAAACGTGTCAGGTCTGTTAATGACTGTATGGCATTACAACGTGATCTAAGCATCTTATTTCGTTGGTCACAGTTAAATGAGTTACCATTTAACCCTGAGAAATGTAAAATGCTGCAGCTTGGGAAATCTCTGCACCAAACGTATCAGCTTGGCACGCAAGATCTCGTCTGGACCGCAGCAGAAAAAGATCTGGGTATCTGGGTTTCGTTTAACCTTAAGCCTGGACAGCATTGCCGGATGGTGTACAATAAAGCCTGCCGTATCTTGAGTCTTCTCAAAAGAATATTCCGGATTTTTACGCCCGAAACCCTACCCCGGGTAATTAACACGTATATACGTCCTGTTATGGAATATTCCATCCAAGTCTGGGCACCATGGCTGAGGAAGGATATCGAACTACTCGACAGGATTAATCATCGTGCTACAAAGTTGGTCTCCCGGTACAGAAATTTGCCTTTCACAGAGCGAATGTTAAAACTGAACCTACAAGATTTTACCCAACGGCGGATACGTAGTGACCTTATGTTGACCTTCAAAATCCTGCTTTCTGTAAACCATAGCCCTTAGACCCTTACTAGAACACGAACACATCCAAAGGCTTTAAGCATTCCGCATTCTCGATTGGATATACGTCGTAATTTTTTCTCCGTAAGAATTTGTTTCACTTGGAACTATCTGCCTGAAGAAATCACACGATCAGAATCTGTTGAGGTTTTCGCTTCCAAACTCGATGAGTTTATGACGAACCATGCGGTATGCGAATGTCCCTATTGATTTTTGAGATATTTTATATTTTTTTATATATTTTTATATGTTCCATATTCCTTGTCATCCTATGGTTATTCTTAAGCTTAATGCTTTTTCTACCATACAATTTTCTGAGTTCTGAGTTATTCGGCACTATATGCGTAATCGGACACAACCACAGCGATGTCAACATTTTTTCAGGGGAGCGAGATATTATATGGTCTCTACCGCTGTTCATTAAGACGCTAAAACAAGGTCAAGGATTGTAGGTTGGCCAAGACCCCGTTTGCGATTTGGCTGGTCAACGTGGTTGTTCAGTGGAGCGAGTTCGAAAAGCTCCTTTAAATTCAAACGACTGCAGGGAGTGCTCACTTCTAGAAGGCAGACACAAGAGATTAAAGTCGCCCGTGATCAACAATTGAGTAGTGTGGCAGCTTGTAATGTATTGCAAGTATTCGATTAGTTTATCATTAAATGAGCTTTCGGACGACAACGAGCGATAAATGATGCCGATCATTCGTCTCTATTGACTAGGTTTACTGGACACCACATCGTAACAGGAAGCCTGTGGTCATGATCGATTACGTTACACCGCGCTAAACATTGGTGGAAGTAGATTGCAACTTCACCGCCGGATCTTAAGCAATCCCGACGAGTAGGGACATTTTCGGAATCGAGAGCTCAGCATCAGCCATGTAGGGCTGGAACCAAGTCTCTGTAACTGCAACCAAATCCGGTGAAATTATGTCACAAAGCTCACAGGTAGTTAGGTAGTTAGTGTTTTAGTAACAAGATTGCAATCAAACTTTGACTTCAATGTTTCTCCGGGTGTAAGTGAGGGGATACGCTTGGGCATGCTTTGAATTACATCTGGTGTAAGTTATGTGCGATACGATTTATAGTTGGTATTGATAGCAACGTCCATGTCGGTTGTTAGAAAAGTGATCTTAAGAGAACGAGAACAATTGTATTGTAGTTCGAGTATCTAGATATTTTAAATGTATCTAAACCAATTGAATCACGATATCCAATGGCATCGGCAATGCATAACCATTACTTCCAATCACGTTGCTTGAATTCCGAATCTCATATTTTAACAACATTTTGGCGGACACCGATGAATATTATACTTCGTGAAGTAGACCTGTCTCGACAAGTGGATTGACCTTTTCTTTCTTACAAGAGTATGCCAGCTTGGACTCGACAGGTCGAACAGTGACAAGCTATGAGTAGGTACACGTTGAGGGTGACTTCTTACATGTCTGCTTCAGTTCGCAGTGTCACCCTTCGGAGGCGATTCTGGTCTACTTGTGGGAAGAGTTTATGCTGAGTTAAGCGTGATATTGAAGACGTTACTATCGGTTTCAAGCAAATATGCCTAAAAAGACTATCCCATTTCGTGAAATTATGTGCTTGTCTCCCTAATATATTGTATCTGTCGACTGTGATACATTTGTACAGATTACACTGAAAGCGATATCGTTCTTATCAGAATGAAGTATGCAGTTTGGATTTACACTTTGCATTCGAAGCCGTGGCAGCTTCGGGGACATTAAAAAGAAAACGGCTGTGCTTATCGCGATCAATGGGCTTGGGTTGAGTCCCGTTTAGTGGTGATTTTACTCACTCAGACCAGAGTGAAATGCCGTTCGAGGCCAATTTAAAGGGGTTTTTGAGGTGGACGGTTTTGGGGAATTTATATATCTCTTATGGTTGTTATTTCAGGACAGTTTAACATTTTCAGGGGCATGGTTTAATAATGGTGAGATTGAACATGTTCTCTCGGGTACTTTGGTCGATTCAGGTTTAATGAGTGGTTCTATTGAATTCATCGTTTCTGCAAACTGTTCTTCCAGTTGCCACAACCTATTTCATATTGTATCTTGCTCTTATCCCACAGTCTGCCATGGTCATTTATATCTCGGTAGTCATTAGAGAAATACTAAACTGAGGGATAGTTAATTATCGTTCACAAGCCTTACACACTCATCAGTCAAATTCTCATCACAAGTTGCATGCAAATTTAATCTGCAAAAAGTGACTTTATTTGGAGCACTATCACTACTTACCGGATCAAGGCACTTGGAGCAAAGGTCACTCTGGTTCCATGTCGCTTTAGGGTCAACAATCCGCAGGGTCACAGCTAAATACTTGATCGATACTAGATCAATTTCTTTGTCTGTGCTGGATCTTGTAATGCAGTCAAATATCTTAGTTGACTGAATTGGGCTGGCCGGTTGAATGTGGGGGTTTGAACGACTGATCAACCTGGTTGTTCTCGTGATCTAATCATTTAACAAATAATCCACGATAACTCGTTAACTAACAAATATAGAACGCAGAATCGGGTATCAAAATGCGTAGCTCGATGCGATCTTGGCAAAGAATACAAAAATCCTAGGATAGTTGTTGGTGGGGAAATGTTTGAGCGCCTAAGCCAACTGAGATATTTACGTGGAATTAATAACTTTTCTTCTGATCGGCTGACAAGATCGAAATGCATTTTCAGCGAAGATATGACCAACAGTTTCAGAGCAAAAAAAAATAAGACCACACAGAATGCCGTTTTTCTGTTTTTAGTATTTTTATTGTGAATGTTCGAAGTGCATTAGCGATGCTTGCTAATCACAAGAGCTTTCAAATAATATACAGAATGCCATCCACCGGCAAAACGAAAGAGCAGTAAGCGCCGAAAATACCGACGACGACAATTTCGAACTCGTGATATTTCGAGTTTCGGGAGGATTACATTAGCACGGTTAAAGCGGCAACATCTTCAGCAGTATAAAATGATGGACAAGGCCAGCCGCAATCGAAGGATATGCAATTCGTCATTTTTGGTTAAATGATCCATGCGCGGAGAGGGCTTGACTGACAAATCAGATCTAATTGAAACAGGGACGGATATGTTGAGGTTAAGTGTCGTGACTGTTAGTTTTGCCTATATAGGATGGACGTGTTTCGTTATTTGTCTTGTGCGTGATAAACGGGTTTGACAATCTGCTTCTCTTGTGTTGTTGGATTCGTGGGTGAACGGGATTAGCGTTGGACGAATTGACCTGAGGGATGAATCGAGACACAATCGATGTGCGTGCGTGCAACGTGGGGGGGGGCAACGTGGTTTAGTGTTGGACCAAATGTTGCGAAAAATGGCCACATGTTCATTGGCTGTCACATACATCTTCAATCTTTCACACCCGCCACACGGTTTATAATCGTTGGTTGGCTGCTTGGACAGCCAGTAATATAAACGCCACATTAGTACACGAATTTAGGGCACATTAAACATGTCCTAAAATGAATGTAGTGCGTATATATGTTAGGTGTTGTGAACACGGCCCATTGGAACAGCGATTTTGCGACCAAATCAAATACTGTTTTATGGTGCGTGGATGTGTATGGCGATGCAGATTCTTTGACATCTGTAGACCGTCGTTTATGTACCACTGTTGTCATTTTGAGCGAAAAGAAAGGATTAAATCTTAGTTTTGGGTTAAAATTATTAAGATAACTATGGAACAAAAAAGCATGCAAATGAATATTTTGGTTAATGGTTATGGGTTTAACCCCTTTAAACATGTGTTTGGACACATGTTTTGAACAGGTTGGTCGCACAAGCCTTATCCCTCCTTGATAACTATGGAACGTTTATCTCTCGTATTTTACGATGACGAGGTTACTAAAAAACACTGAGCTATTCATCATAAACATTCTGGTCCTGATTATTGATTCTTACTATTTGTGGTTAGCAACGAAGCCTGGGTGGCGCTTGATTCCTTCAAATTTTAGTGTTTTCTAACCGCTTTCTGAATTTATAGCGGGACTCGGACTGCTCTACAGGCAAAATTATAAGATTTACAGGACTAACGCGTTATTTCCATGTTAGCTTTACCTCATTCCTATAATTAATCCCCGGTAATATCAGGAGCAACCTAAACAGGATATTAGAATTTCAATTGTTTCCAGCGCACAATGTCTGCACATCTGTTATTGAAGATGCCCACGTGAGCGCGATGTTCAATGTGCACCATTGTTTGCACCATTCACGTTCCAAAATGTACTTGTAGTTGTTGCAGATTCCAAGAGTATTTCAGTAAATATAACAACAAAATTTGGTTAGCTGAATGCGATGTACTAATTGCTGATTGGACAGTCGGATGTACATTCACGATAAATATTTCGTCATTGCAAGTAACTTAACTATATGGTTCTGAAGATATCGATAATATGGAGCGAGTTATGGTGTTCAATAATTTAAAATTGGTTTAACGGAGATTCCGAGCTCATCTGGCGATTTACCGTTCTTCATTCGTCGCAAAACAATATATATCGCGTACTCTGATTGGGCATCGCAGTTGAACGGGTAGCCGCAGCTCTGTACCGGGCAGAAATTACTGTACTAATAGCTGACGGTCGGATCATTAGCTGACTGAAATGCTCATCCCACCTATATATCTTGACATTGAGGTCATACATAAGCTGTCCCGACGAATCTCGAATGTTTCTGTTAAAACTACAGCTTCCCGATGCGATGAGAATCAGGTGAAACAATTTTCCAAAGTCTCCTATGTCCACTGCAGCTTACAATTCAGATGCAGTTTCCGCCTAGTATATCTGAGGTTCCATAGGGTCTGATCTTTGGGGAGCTGTTCAAAAGAGGCGAATAACATAAGCGCCTACGTTCTGGAATCTCTTGCTTGAAACAGAGCTTGATGATGTTCTGAGAGATCTCTTTTCGTAAGTGCCGAAAAACGGTGAATAGGATATTTAATGCCGCAGTATGAGTAGCCGTCTTCAGTCTAGACCAGTGTGTTTTAACTGGGAAGTCACCCTCATCCAACTGCTTAGCAATATCATCAATGACCTTCTAACGTTGGTTCTGGATTCCTAAGGCGGCCATGTTTATAAGCTTTTTTGCGGCATTTTCATTTGGCAGTTTAGCAGGCGAAGTCGGAACTTTGCGCAAACGCGTGTGTGATAAGTGCCTGATGCGTTCCCTTTTTCGGCTCAACGATAGGACCTACAGTCCATCACTGAGGACTACCATCGTGCGCGAATTAGGATATAATCGATATGATTCAACGTTCAGCCATCAGTAAATTAACGTGTATCCAAGTGTTTGTTAGAGTCCTGGAGTTTTGTGTTGCAGGCATACAAGTGATTGCAGGGTGCAAACTCTGTTAAAGAATCAGCGTTCTCGCAGCGCCGTCCGAGGCCAAATCTTCCCAAGATTTGGTTCATTGCAGCATCTCCTGGTCCGGTACGTGCATTCAAATCGCCGGCCACAATCAATATGTCATTCCCAGTTACTCCTCTGACGTCGTACTCAAGCTGGTTTAAAATTCGTCTTTTGCATTTTGTTCGGCACATAACGTTGGGGCGTACACCAAAACGATAGTGATATTTAAAGGATGCCCTTTCAGACATGCCAGCGCAATTCTCGGAACACATGCGTCAATGACATGTGTGCTTGGCATGATCACTGAGAGGTATCGCTAATCCATGCTGACCAGTTCCATGTTGTGGCTCAATAAAAGGAAGCCAGTATGTCCGATCGACTTCTAGGAACATCATCGGTTTGGATCCATGCCCAGGTAGGCGAGCCTCAGAGAGACAAACAACGTCAACCAAGTAGTGTGATAAAGGCGCATCGTGATGACTGGACAACAAACATCCAACGGTGTCTTACGTTCCAGCATCCCAGAAAAAAATCTTTATAAAAAATTATAGCCTCAGGTGGTTTAATTTTCACATAAGCCTCTGCGAAAGCTCAAAACGCGTCGCGTCTTGGGACACAAGGATCCAAGGATTTATTATTAAAATGTTAATAATTTAAAGCACCACAAGATTACGGTATAAATGAAAATGTGAAAAATATAATACTATGAAAGCATTAAATAATATCAAATTTAAGGCACAGAAATGATGTACTTTCGCAAGTACAATTCCAATTACGCTTTAAACACCGCCGGGCAAGGAGAGTGGATTATTGTTCGGATAGGGAATTCTAAAGAAAATGGCGCCGGGAATCAATATGGGAACTTGAGACGTAAAGATGTAAGGTGTTTCCATGTGTTACTTTCTCATCACAGACATCAAACAAGTGTTTGAGTTAACGTCCGTCAGTAGACACAATGCTATAAGTCAGAATAATCTCGAGTACTATCAACCTTCCTCTAAAGTCACATGGATCCAGACGTCGCAATCTTTTGGTGTAAGGAACAATGCGAATCACCCTCACTAACTTTGTTGTTCTCCGTTCAATGTAACACAGGTATGGCAATCTGAGAGGTAGTTGCACAACCATGCGAGGAGTGCTTCAAATATTCCTAAAGGTATCCGTTTTTATAGAAGCAAATGGTAATTGACTCTGTCAAAATCTTATGACATATATTATTATCAGATGTGAATGCAAGAACTACAATCCAACTCCTTCACCCAGTCGTCTAATGATATGAGAAGATTCGTAAGACAAGAGCAATAATATCGAAAATAAATTACATGATTTTGAAGTGTGCAACCATTCTTTCCAAGACTAAAGCTTCTATGACCTTACCCATAACTGGTAATAGTGTGACGGGACGATAATTTCCGTGACAGATCGGCACCCGCCTTTGAAGGTAGGTGCTATCACGCCAGACTTCAAATCGTTTGGTACCACTCCCTTAAGCAACGAAGTTAAATAGGCTGGAAATCGATTAACAAATCTGATGATGACAGAACGTGAGTACATATGGTTTGATGCCCTCCACACCCGAGATTTTCTTACATTCAGTTTTACTTGCGACAATCTCTGGATTGACGAAAATTTCCCCCGGTGTTTCGAGTCTAGAGTCACATGAATACTCACAACGTTCTTGAAAAACATTTGACACGAACACGTTATAGTAATAAATCGCGAGAGCAGTTGCGATTTCCAACGAGTCTCGGTGAATGTTTCACCATTCTGAACGTTAAAAATACCTGGTTTTAACTTTGCTTCCGCTTTCATGACTTAGGTCCGTGTTTCATTTTTGAGGCCAACTTTAATTGATGCACTTCTTTTTGATCGAATAATTTGAGTCACTTTTTGCGTAACATACAGAAATTTTGCCAAGTAGAAAAGTACTGTTGGCTTCCACGCTGTTGGCTTCAGCGCTATCTACGTTTTTTGTTGCTTTGGACAACAAAACGAAGTTCATGTTCGGACTTCTAGAAACGATCTGCAGGGAACTCGTCTATATATATTGTCAGAAAATCTACAAGTTAGTTCCATTGTGAGTCAGGGTTTATGAGGTCCGTTGCCAATTCTGAATCTACACAAGCAATTTAATCAGGGCCAATTTATATACCCGGTAGACAACCAAATTATGAGCTAGCGATTAATGATCATTGCAAACATAGTCAAACATAAGCACTGAATGCTCACTATGACACAACAAAGAAATTGTTCTTCCGATTTTAACACCAAATATGAGACGCAAGAGCGGTCAAGACCTCTTTTCAGGGTATATTCGTGAACATGGTTGCATAAATTAACTGAATCTAGTACCTCTCTAAATCAATATACTAGAATGTTTGACCTTATATTGACCATATAAAGCAAGGATAGTTCAACTGAATCTGTTCGACTTTCCTTATCGACGAATCAGAGGAGATCTTATCTTACTTTACAAAACATTCCATACCCCGAACCGTCCCTTACAGTATTTATTCACCCGAAAGGATACGAGATATTATCGGACCCATGAATATGTGCTGGTCGTACCCCATTCCCGCCTGAACTGTAGAAGCTATTTTTACTCTGTTCGTGTCTGTTTTACTTGGAACAGTTTACCTTCAACCGTTGCTCACTCCACTAGCTTGCATGACTTTAAAACGAAATTAGACAAATATTTATTGCATTATTCGTTTTCAGAAAGAACACTTATATACTGTTCAATCTACTTACTTATATTGTTTATAAACTTAAATTTCAATTTTTACCATCCTTTGGTTGCTGTTAAGCTTGTTGCTTTTTAGACTATTAATAACCTTGAATTACCTTGAATGATCAACGATTAACAAATTGTTTGTATCTGCAAAGCCAATTTTGTGCATTCTTTAATAAATTTACAAGGTCAAATGTGTAGGAGGAGTTTTACGTTCGTTAAAATAAAGAAGAGTAAAGAACGGCTATCAATCATTTTTAAAGAAATTCAATATGTGAGGTGTCATTGTACGGAATAAATTAATGGGTGGAATAAAAATAAATGTCTCGAGGAATATTGATGTTCGATGGATGTGATGATCGAAGATATGGGAAATCCCGGAGAGGCTGAAAAGTCAAAATTTTCAGTTGTGATTGTGCGAAATATAAGTCTGTTTTGAATGAAAGACTTATTTCCCGCGGTTTTTGTAGAAGATTTAGTGCGGCAGGGTGGTATCATCTATGGACCAATTTTGTTTACGTGCAAGGCAAATACTAAGGGGCGACGTTAATGTTCAATATAAATGTTGTAAAACCAATTTCATTATCAGTACCCAGGAATGGCATGATTATAAAGTTCTTTTAGTGAGATATCTAGGTTGAAAAGTTTCGTTTATTTTTCCACAGTTAGGAATAAATCTAGATGTGTTTTATAATTACGTATAGAGGTTATTCGGGAGAAGATTCCAGAGTTTAGCATACTTATTCAGAAGAATACTGTACGACCAATAATAAAGACTAAAACAGTTGAATTGATCAATCGAATACGCTCGACCTCACCGCCACAGAGTGCTCCCGAAAAGTTTAAATTATTACACGACACTGAGGAGATTGTTAAAAAGGCCTTAAAGCCGAAACCATCTACCTCAAATGCTCCATTAATCAAAGCTGCCTCAAAAAATAAATCGCCTAGTGTTATCTGCACCGATTCGGTATCAACTAAAACGGCCTCGGTCGTAGAAAATACTTACGGAGAAAGGCGTTTGCAGTCTACCTCCGCTACTCACTCTAAAGCTTCTTCCCCTGACTCACGAATACTAAATCAAAAAGGTTCACATTCTATAAAGAATGACGCTCGGACACGCAACAAGAATTCTTATGCACTAAGCGTAATATGTACCAATGTTAGCGAGTCCCACGAAAACCTGTTCGATAGGAAACACAAACACGATCTCGATTAATGGTCTCAACTTTGTCAACAAATGCAAATTGAGCATGTCATTCCTGGCAAATTGATTCGTCTAACTCGCCTCTCCACCTCAGCTCATATTGATCAACCTCGCTTACTAAGGGTTACACTGAAGTGCGAGGCTGATATCGAGAACATACTGCTAAATTCGTACCAACTAAAGACGGATCCCAATTCAAAGTGCCGGATATATCCCGATGTACCATGGTGGGAAAGAAAGGGTACTTTAAGCAATAAGGAAAAAACGGTCTTGCGAAGTATAGTTCTACTTGGGGTACCAGAAAATACCTCACAAAATTCGGTTCTGCATGAGATTGTATAGTCCGAATGGAAACAAGGGAAAAGAGCTTTACCGAAAGACGTTAGACTTAGTCCACCCAAACCAAGTACCATAATCGAAACACATCCTCGTCTAGGGACAGCAGATGATAGCGTTCCCACCGAAATGGAAGAAATCGATGAATCAAAAAACGTTGTATGTCCGGTTCAAACCGAGTCGGACCAAATACGTTATACAGGGAACCAAATGTTGATTCAAATTGTCAGCGCGCAATAAGTAGCTCACAAGTTTCAAACTCATCGCGCAACGGACCAATAGCTACAGTACACGATCCGACATTGTGTAAGACAAATACGATCAGGTGCATATTAACAAATGCTCAATGTTTAGCTAACAAATTAGCTAAACTATGTGAGCTTTGTGATAGACTTTCACCCGATTTGGTTTCAGTTACAGAGACTTGGTTCCAGCCCTGCATGACTTAGGCTGAGCATTTGATTCCGAAAATGTCACTACTCCGTCGCGATCGTGATCGAAGATCTGGTGGTGGAGTCGCAGTCTACTATCACGAACGTTTAGCGTAGTGTAACGTCATCGATCATCATGACCTCAGCCTTCCTGATACGATGCGGTGTTCAGTAAAACGAGTCAATGGAGATGAATGTACGATCGGCATTATTTACCGCTCGCCATCATCCGAAAGCTCACTCAATGATGAGCTAATCGACTCCTTGCAACACATCACAAGATGCTAGACTACGCAATTGATGATCATTGGCGATTTTAATCTCCCGCATCTGTTATCAAGAGATGAGCATTCCGTGCATTCGATTGAACATAAATTCAAGGAGGTTATAAAAATTGCTTCACTGCACAATCACGTTACCCAGCCAACTCGCTCGTCTTGACCAACCTTTAACGCTTGACCTTGTCTTAACACCTGAGGCAACCGCGGTAGAGGATATACAATACCTGGCACCACTGGGAAAGAGCGAACATGTGGTGCTTTTGTTTGATTATGTATGTAGTGCGAACGATCGAGCGAACAGACGAAAGTCATAAGGAAAATACAATTTGAATCCTTAAATATCAGTCTCCGGGATGCACACACTCATGAGTTTGATTCAATGGATGCTGGCTCATATTACAATTCGTTTCTAAATTATCTGAATTTGAAGATTTACGAAAACTCGATTTTTGTACCACCCAAATGCAGTTATAACAACCAGTTTGTTATTCGGAGTAGAACTAAGAAATGGTTAGCTGTTAAGCGAGAGTCTTGGGTAACTCATAAGAAGTTTGGTACGGAAGAAACTTGGAAGCGATTCTGTAAGATACGGAATAACGTCACGACTCTTGTAAGATCGCATGAAATTCCAATGGAACTTGCCTAAGAGAATGGAAAAGAATCCTAAGCTTCTCTACAAGATAGTAAATGAACGATCAAAGATCAAACCAGGTGTATTCTCTGTACTAACACCTCATGGATTGACCCACACTGCCCAAGATACCGCCGACGCTTTAGCAACGCTTTACTCATTTGTCTTCAATCCCAAGCGTTGTATACCATATCAAGTTTCATCAAGTTCGCCACATTTCGAATTATTAAGTGAAATGACTATCAACGAATACATGGTTGGGCGGGAACTTTGTCGACTAAACGAAAAGAAGTCCCCTGGCGCAGACAAAATTACCCCCGCCGTACTTCGCAGGTGTCGCGTTGCTTTGACTGCTCCTCTCACTCGCATATTCAATCTCAGCTTAAATGAAGTAAAAATACCACCGCAATGGAAAGCAGGGATGATAACTCCTATTTATAAAGGCGGTAGCCGTTCAGACACAGCAAACTATAGACCGGTAACGTTACTTCCGGTGATCTCTAAATTAATGGAACGCATTGTGACTGCGCGCATAAGAGAACATTTTGAAAACCAAAATATTTTGACCGCAGCACAACACGGTTTTCGAAGAGATTGTTGCTGTTTATCTAACCTTCTTACAACGTTCGAGGATTGGACCAAGGTACTAGACGAAGGTGAGGCTGTACATGCTTGCTACATCGATATTTCCAAAGCTTTAGATAGAATCAACCATGACATCTTAATTAAAAAGTTCGAATCCTATGGATTAACGGGAATATTGCTGAATTGGATAAGGGACTATCTTACTGATAGACACGTCCAAGTTCGCGCTGGCAGCACCTTATCTAGAAAAATAGACATCATGAGTGGAGTTCCGCAAGGCTCGGTGCTTGGACCTCTTCTATTCTTGGTGTATATGAATGATATAGTAGAGGATATTGGATGCAACTTGATACTATTTGCGATGATATTAAAATATGGAAACGTGTCAGGTCTGTTAATGACTGTATGGTATTACAACAGGATCTGTGCACCTTATTTCGTTGGTCCCAGTTAAATGAGTTACCATTTAACCCTGTGAAATGTAAGATGCTGCAGCTTGGAAAATCTCTATACCACACGTATCAGCTTGGCACGCAATATCTCGTCTGGACCACCGCAGAAAAAGATCTCGGATTATGGGTTTCGTTTAACCTTAAGCCTGGACAACATTGCCGGATGGTGTACAATAAAGCTTGCCGTATCTGGAGTCTTCTCAAAAGAATATTCCGGATTTTTACGCCCGAAACCCTACCCCGGGTAATTAACACGTATATACGTCCTGTTATGGAATATTCCATCCAAGCCTGGGCACCATGGCTGAGGAAGGATATCGAACTACTCGACAGGATTTATCATCGTGCTACAAAGTTGGTCTCCCGGTACAGAAATTTGCCTTTTACAGAGCGAATGTTAAAACTGAACCTACACGATTTTACCCAACGGCGGTTTCGCAGTGACCTTATGTTGACCTTCAAAATCCTGCATTCTGTAAACCATCCCTTAAACACTTGCTAAAGCCCAATGACCTTACTCGAACACGAACACATTCAAAGGCTTTAAGCATTCCGCATTCTCGATTGGATATACGTCGTAATTTTTTCTCGGTAAGAATTTGTTTCACTTGGAACTATTTGCCTGAAGAAATCACACGATCAGAATCTGTTGAGGTTTTCGCTTCCAAACTCGATGAGTTTATGACGAACCATACGGTATGCGGGTGTCCCTATTGATTTTTGAGATATTTTATATTTTTTTATATATTTTTATATGTTCCATATACCTTGTCATCCTATGGTTATTGTTAAGCTTAATGCTTTTTCTACCATACAATTTTATTAGTTTCTGTGTTTCTGACCGGTTTCGTGCTGTTTGCACTCATCAGGTAGGGGCAGTAAGATCAGGATCCGCATGCGCTTGAAACAGTGGAGGAATGGTAGACAATGAGCTCTTGAAGTAGTACGGTCCTGCAAAAATAGCAAACTTGTCAGCTTTCAGCAAAACAACTGAGGGGTATTTGCCTGGACTTGACCTTACCTTGAGCTGGAGGAAATCCGTTCTTTGGCCATTGGAGCGGATAGCCGTCTTGTCCGGCATACCGTATTACTGTTCAATACCGAACCAAGGTTCGTGTTTTTTCGCTCTACCCATGATCACTTCGCAGTGATAACGCTTGATATCCAAGCTGCAAAGCGAATCTCACAAAAAATTATGCGATTGGGATATTCATCCTTGGTTGACTTTGACCGAAGGAGGCCAGCAACAAACTTCTCACTGTCATATTTCACGAGCCACGAAATCACATTCAAGTTTACAAAAATGGGCTTCTCACTACTCGTCCATCTAGTATACGATAGCGCCTCCTGAAATTACCATTTTCGAAATGGAACTACATTGTCTCAAAGATTCAGCCGCTGAATAACGTTTTGTGTATTTGGCTCACGTTGCAAGTTAAATCACCAGGAATCGAAAGAAAATCTAAGCACAAACATCATTATCAGAGATATCATTACACCGGTAGCGTGTACGAAATTCTTAACTGCCATACAGCCATGAAAAAGTAAAATCCTAAAAGATTGGGAAGGGCGAGACTTTAGCAGCTGGGTATTCTGTAAAACCATAAGCACAAAAACTTGAATGTGGTGCCTAAACCACTGCCATGCGTCTTGTAAATCTTTCCTCGTTACTCCATTTGACAGTACATAAGGTTAAACAAACAATTCTAAAATATGCTTTACTGCGACACCTCCGCTGAACACGGTTTCGGGACATATACAGAAGCGCAACTAACCACTGCGATCACTTTTTGCTTGGACCCCAGGTGGCTAGTAAGTATCTATATCTGCTCGCTTCATGTGACGGATTGACCGCCATGAGATTTACGCAACTCGGGAACTTGCATCACATGAAAAATCAGTTTTTTGGAAGTTAAAGTATGTTTATTACATTGAAAAATGTCTATAGAATGGAACATTTTTCAACCGACTGTCTCACATGCCAGTTCGATACGGTGTGACATATCGGAACAATATTTTTTTATGGACGATGTGGAAGCAATGAATGAGGAATAATCACTCCTCTGGAACTTCGTCTCCACTAAGATGCTGACCTATGTTGCCCAATCACGCTTCGTTTTCATGACCGCTGCTATTAAATTTCAGCCTAGAATTGTCCAATGACATACCGGCGGCCAATCTAATTGGTTCCCGTATTTTCGCAATTCCTATTGATGTCCATTGCCATATAAGGATATTGTTTCTTTAAACAGTCATTATTTATTCATACGTCGCTCGAAATGACTTTGGCGACGAAGAGCCCTACTGATAGCAACACGTTGCTTATGAAATATTATAATTTGCCACAACCAGAAAACAAAATTCAATTGATGTACGTTTGGGTCGATGGCTCTGGTGAAAACCTTCGATGCAAAACAATAACTGTTCTCAAGGAACCCGCTTTGCCAGATGGTGTGTTTTTGTGCCTGTTTTTCGAAAGCCGATATTCCGTATCTCTTCAATGCATTTGCTTATTTGTTTGTTTATTTCTGCATTATCTTTTTTATTCCAGACTGTCGAATATGGAATTTCGACGGAAGCAGCACTGGTCAGGCAGATGGGTCCAACTCCGATATTTATTTAAAACCCTGTGCCATCTTCCGGGACCCATTCCGCGGAGGAAAAAACAAACTGATTCTGTGCGAGACCTACAACCACAATATGCAACCGCACAGTAAGCTACATGCCAATTTTTTCAAATTCAATATTCGCGTCAAAATATATCTATATTGAGTTTTCGTTTCCATAATCAGAAACAAACAAGCGATTTCACTGCCAAGAGATAATGGACAAGGCGAAGGAACACGAGCCTTGGTTCGGAATTGAACAGGAATACGTCATGCTGGACAAGTACGGCCATCCGCTCCAATGGCCAAAGAACGGATTCGCTTCAGCTCAAGGTACGGTCCTGTCCAGACAAATACCACTCTGTTGTTTTCCTGTAAGCTGACAAGCTTTCCATTTTTACAGAACCGTATTACTGCTCAGTCGGAGCTACGAAAGCTCTGGAGTGCGACGTGATGGAGGCTCACTACCGTGCTTGCTTATATGCCGGGATCAATATTTGTGGTACGAACGCTGAAGTGATGCATTCACAGGTATGCTACAGCAGAAGGCACACACGCTAGCTTACAATCATTATTTTTATTTTTTTCGTAAAACTCATTTGCTGTCTACCATCTAGTGGGTATTCGAAATAGGCGCATGCAAGGGAGTGGCTGCCGGCGATCACTTGTGGATGGCTAGGTTCATTTTGCATCTTGTCGCTGAAGATTTTGGAGTCATGATCACGTTCGTTCAGACACCGATGCCTGAATTTAGGAAAGGTTCTGGCGCGCATACAAAATTCTCAACGCTGTCTATGAGACAACCCGGTGGAATAAGGTGAGTTGTTCTCCTTTTCGTGTGCGTCTGAATATAGGCGGATTTGTACTATTTGGTCATTTATTTATTATAGAGCAATCGAGGAAGCGATAAAAAAGCTATCAAAGCGTCACCAAGAACACCTTAAGCAATATGACCCCAAAGGTGGCGCAGATAACAAACGACGATTGCCCGGACTCCATAGGACCAGTAGTATTGATTCCTTCACCTCAGGTAATCTCTAAATTAACTTCCCGTGTCTGATGATGAGATTGTTGAGGGATTCTTAACTGTCGTCACTATATCTTCCCAGGCGTTGGTAATCGTGGCAGCAGTGTCCGCATCCCGAGTCAATTCACAGAAGATCAGCGTGGATACTTGGATGATCGAAGGCCCGCTGCCAATTGTGACCCATACTCTGTCACTGCCCTTCTCGTTGAGACCACTTGTTTGATGTGAGCTTCGCTTCGCAGCTTGGATCTCAAGCTACCGAAACCTGTTTTTATTATGAAAAAATTCACAATATGTTTACATAATTTTTTCATTGACTCGCAGTGTTTCAAATGCACATTTTCATCTCTCAAATACATCAGTGACCGATTTTTTCTATCTTGAATCGTTTCTTGGGGTGATTCAAATATTGACCGATGATTTTAATGCATAGATGAGCGGATGTTTTTATGGGATCCATTTTGTAAATAAATTGCTGAAATAAATTTTGATGGTATCATTTGGGCAATCATAATCGATCAGGCTCGACAACGCATTCATTCGTGTGTACAATTGCTTTTCGATTAGCAAAATCAACAAAAATCTAATCATGGCATTATGACTCGTTGGATATCATTTTCTCCGTATCAAACATCACTACCGCTTGTAGGCAAGGGCGTTGTGTGGCTAGGCACACACAACGGTTTAATCGGGCTCCTCACTTGACGATTCCAGATGAAAAGCGAGGGAACCGTTTCGTCGGTTACTGGCAGGAGTTACCAGGAATCTCTTCCGCCCATCTACCAATGTGGAAGTCCGGTCATATCACCCTACGATGAAAAATGCTTATGAATAAAACACGTGTTTGACACAGACTCTCGGTTAGAAGCGTATACCTATCCCCGAGTCAACTCTGACAATTAATGCCGGATGCATTCCGTCACGTTATTTGTTGAAAGGCAAGTATCAGCTGCAAACACCCTCCATCGACCGCGTAGCTTCATTTGGCTTGATTGGTTGATAGTCCATATCCACAAACAAACAAAAAACTCTGTATCTGTGTCTCATGGATGTAGGTCTTCATTATGTGTCTATTGCTGAATCCGTCAGCCTATTTGGGTTAGACATTGCTCTTAGCCGCAAAACGTTGACATTTCTTCTATATTGTGTACCAGCCAATAGCAGGCTGTGTGCTGTCAATATTCACGGTTACAGCAGCGTGAACAACTTGTGGTATTTAAATCATCGAAATGTGTCCAACCTGTACTAAACCCAGAAGTAGCAAGTAGCGGATTGATCGTCCGAAAACAAACTCCCGTTTGCAATGCTATATTCCAACATCATGCGGATCGGCGCTTCGGTGATTAAAGCCGGGAAAGTCGACGAAAAGGAACCGGATAGCTGACTTCGTAGTACTTTGAAACATTCGTCAACCAGGTGAAGCTGTTAACAATAGCATCTTCCGTCTGCTAAACGTGTTACGTTGGATATGCGGACGTTTTCCCACTGGTTCGTTTCTTCTAAGTTTGAACAAGCATATACACTTGGTTCTAGAATATGCTTTCCAAGTCTGACCATCGTGCTTCCGAAAAGATATTTTGCTTTTGAACCGTTTATATTTCCGCGCATTTAGGCTTGTAGATGGTTTTCAAAATATGCCATCAGTTGAGTGTCTCAGACCTCTAGACCTGAGAATTCTTCCACAAAGGAGAATGCGAGGCGGAAGCAATGTTTCACACACACTCTAAATGGAACTGCTGCAGGTATTTTATTCGGTGCGTGTTTGTCTTGTTTGGTATTCCCTACCTAACCAATCTGTGATAAATTCTATCGACGTGGGCGCTATCCTTTCGCAACCAAGGAGACAAGACCTCTACCGCCTACCTCACTGTTGGTCGAAGGTAGAAGTTCTTTAACCATGGTAATTTTGCTGGCGAGAATCTTTCAAAGATGCTCCGAAAGATACCTGACAATCGGTTGGCCTGTCGATATACATTCTGGCAGTCAAATGTGTTTTTTTAAATTTCCATTAATTCAGATTGCAAAGTTAAATAACAGTTTCACATACCCTTACTCGCGGAGTGATTCTGGTTTGCTTGTGATTTTTGGCGAAAAGAACTTACTGCTGAAACGTTAAGATCATTGGCAAAATGCGTGAGATTTGCAACTCAGATTTTTGTGTGACCACCCACGAAACCGTTAGTTAGCGCATTACCTGAGCGTTTGGAATGATTTAACGCACAAGTTCAATATCAACTTGATCACATACCTTCAGAAAGCCCCATCGATATGACCTCTCTTTGTTCCGTTCGTTATCTCATCTTAGATTCGAAGAAATAAGGAGAACATCCATACATCTGGAGCAACACAAGACTCCTAGCCATATTGAAATCCATTCAATTGTTTCCAAGCTGGGATTTAGTTTGAAATATTTTTGTGGACTAGGGGGCATTAACTTCCTGGTGTGTATCCCTAATTCTTCCCATCCATAAAATGGAGCTGAAAGATAATAAGCAAACATACTGATTAACATCCACTGTCGGAGATTGACTTATATTTCGAATGGCGTTTCTCACGGATTAAAATCTCGTGTCTGGCCATTTCGTAAGTGAATAGGTTAAAGTTGGGAAGAACTTGATCTTGACCACTCACATGTGAGTCATTTCGTAAACCGTCGTCTGCAAGCTGGGGAGGAGCAGATACAGCTCTTGGCTGCTAAACGCATATAACGCCGCCGGCGTGCAACTGACTCCTAACGACCGAGTTCTTCCTATCTTTGCAAGCGCTGTGGGAGAGATTGTTCCTCACAAATCGCACTTTTCGGTCATACCAACATGCTAAGAATATAAAATACAAAGATATGGAAAGACACTACGCTCAAATCTAAATTTTAGAATCAGGAGGACGCGTCGATTCTAGTTGTTTGAAATGATTTGACAGTGTTTTGGTTCATAGGTTTATTGTTTCATCTGAAATCATTTTATAAAGCATGATCTCAAGAATTACAACTTTGCCTGTCTGGAAGCCTTTCGGAACGACTGCCGATGATGAATGCTAGAACTCCGATTTTAATGTTTACTCTTAGTTGACAGATGTGCTGTTTGATAATTCATTTATTCTGTATAACTGAAGCTTATCAAGCTATCGTTGTTCTGATAATCTGACAAAACGGAAGAAAGTACGTGTGGCTCGGGATGTGATTGTGTTTCAGACGTTGTTCCTCGAGCCACTAATGTTTGTTGAGATCGTTTTCCTCCATGTGTAGTTGACAATATCAACTAAACATATTTCGCAGTGACTCCAAACCTCTTTGATCACCAAAAACGTTGAAAACAAACTTCAGGACAAACACAAGGAATAGACGATCGAGCGCCGTAAAAAGCTCATGAACGACGCTCACAAGTTAAGTGGAAAGAAGTTCAGTCGGTGAAGTCCGCTAACATCATGACGAACGTCTAAAGTTATAATGCGAGCTCTTTGAACATGGTCAGTTCGACAATCTGTCAATACCTAAACTTGTGTGGAATTCATACGACAACGCGTCACTTTGCCTGTTTTCAGATTTGTTGTTTCAATTGGATTCTATTGGATTTAAAATTAAAGTCAAACATCAAAAACATATCCGATACACTTTATTACAGCATGTTTGTAGAACTTACTTGTAGAATCAACTTTTAACTAGAAATTATTTAGCGCAAACAGACACTTTACCGCATTGCACTAATTCAAAGTAATTTAAAGTTTTAATTGTCCAAAAAGCAAATACTTTACAGTAACCACAGATTAAAAATATTGGGAATGCATAAAAACAACACAAATGTTTTATTAACATGGAAAGTTAGCACGTGTATTCAGGTGCGAGGTTGGGTTTAGTTAACATATACTTGTCAAGTTCAGCCTTGAATAAATTCAGGCTTGATGCGAAAATGATATGTGGGACAGAGAGTTCCATATAAAACAAACTCGGACAGCAAGGAAACACTTTCGACAATTTGATCTGGAGTTTGGGATAATTAACTTGTAGACATGCGATCTGCTACCACGTGCATCCTGCTGATGAAACAGTTGTTCAAGTGGGTGATCCACTGTATGCAGAATGTTGAACCGCAGGATCAAGTCACCCATGGCACGACGGTACGAAAAGTCAAAGAGTTTTAGAGTTGCAATCCACTCCTCATATGGCCTGTTATATAGCCCGGTCACCAGTTTTGTAGCGCGGTGTTATACGCGTTGCAGCAAGAGCATGTCCTTCTGTAACCATGGGGACCATGCTTGAACAGCGTACTCCATTGTTGGTCTGATATATGTGTTAATTATACGCGGGAGAATCTGCTTTGTGAAACTGCCGAAGATAGTCCTGAGCAATGCTAAGCTTTGGCAAGACTTTTTGTATACAATAGAACACTGCCGTGAAGACTGCAAGTTACTGCTAATCCACACGACCAGGTCTTTCTCTTCAGTAACCCATGAAAGTTGCTGAGATCCCAGAGAGTATGTGAATTCGAATGATTTACCGACATTTTACATTTTTGGATGTTGAATGGTAGGCAGTTTCGCAAGGACCACGTATGAAGTGCTTCGAAATCTTTTTGTAGAATTTGGCAATCTTCTATGGTGTGTACGCCAGTCCACACTTTGATGTCATCCGCAAATAAAATGATTTAGCTGCGTACCATTTCAGGTATATCCTTAGCCTACACCGAGAAGAGTATTGGTTCCAAGACTGAGCCTTGAGGTACGCCACTTGTAACTTCTACTGGGCTGGATAATTCCCCATCAACTCTGACTTTGATAACTCTACCCCACAAGTAATCCTGTATCCAGGCCAATAATATGCCGCACACCCCGAGCTGCTCCAATTTTTGTAGCAGTATGCTGTGGTTAACACGGTCAAAAGCTAAGACATGTCCAAGTAACAAGCATGGATAGGGCATCCATCGTACACGGCTTGAGTCCAATTATCAAGAGTTACGAGAAGATTGTCAAACGTGAAAAACATACTTGTCCATGTGGATATCTAGTGATTTCTTGAAAGCTTTAACGGTTCCAGATTGTACCACGTGAGTAGGTAAACTGTTCCACAATTGCACATTGCGAACGGAAAATGCATATTTGCGGCATTTCAACCTGCTATGCTGTTGGTAAAGTTTCGATTTGTGACCTCGCAGATGTGTGTTATGAGAAAGATGAAACAAACGATTGCAAAGGTGATTTGTTTGATAAAGCACAGTCCAAAGGAATATTAGTGCTCCTCGTTTCCGTCTGTATTGAGCCGAATGCAAATTCAATATTTTAAATCTCATTTCGTATGTATAATTAAATAGTCCGAGGACGAGTTTTGTCGCTCTGCGCTGTGTAGTTTCCAATAGCTGAATATCTTTTTTCAACCAAGGATCCCATGTCGGTATAGCATATTCAACATGAGGACGGATGTACGTTGAAATCAATTTGCAGACAATTTCTGTCCTTCGGATTTTTAATTGATTCTTGAACTGCTCAGCAAGCAACCTAATTCCATTTTTAACTGTTATATTTTTCGTTGTTGCCATATTATTCGGTGGTTTTTGTAAAGCTACATGCTTTTTAGACCATTAAAATGGAATTGAATTGAATTGAATTTGGGTCAAACGAACCTAGGACTCTTCTAAGGTGACCAAGTTGCAGGCAGCAAGTCGGCTTTGCATTGAGTTTCCTAAGTCTGATTGGATAATCACGCCTAAATCTTTTTCAGTGGAGGCAGGTTTATTAACAGTGCGACCTAGATAATATTCTTTGCTCGACTTCCTGTTGAGAGACAATAGGCTGCATTTCGAAGCATTCAATGGCATTTCGTTGTCCATGTGTAAATCACATCGAGATCCCGTTGCATGTTCTGTGTGTCGGCTGTGGAGTTTATCTTCAGCCAAAGCTTTGCGTCATCAGCGAAAAGAAGCACCTACGACTGCAATGCAGTAGGCAAGTCGTTTATATAGATTAAAAACAAAAGCGGTCCGAGGACTGATCCTTGTGGGACACCACGTACAACTTTAATCGACTCGAATAGTTCGTTTTTGACTCTAACATACATCTCATGGGATATCAACCATTATTTAAACCATGCATGGAGTTTACCCTGTACTCCGTAGGTGACGAAAGTATATTGTGATTCACACAATCGAAAGCTTTCGATAAATCGATATAATTCACGTCCACGGAGTTGCTGGCATCCAGTAGCTTAGAACAAGATTCTTTTGCTAATAGCAAGTTTGTCAGGCAAGATCGTTTTTTCCTGAATCCATGCTGTGCCTCGGAGATTAAATTATTAATCTCGAAGTGATGCCGCAAAGCATCAGCTATTATGGACTTCATTACTTTTGATATCACTGGCAATAACGCTATCGGGCGATAGTTTAATGATCATTTCTTTTGCCACCCTTGTAGATGGGACTAATCAGGGCAGTTTTCCAAGTTTCTGGTACAAAGCTCTGCTCGAACATTATCGTGAATACGTCAGGTTCCGATATTGCCAACTCGGAAGATAGACTGTACAAAATGTTTGCGTATATATTGTCTATACCGGGTGAGCCTGTTCTCTTCATCGTCATTAATTTTGTTTGATCACCGTTGGCGGGCAACTCCACTCCGTGAAGAATTGGCAAGCTGCAGCTGTTAGAGTTTAATGGCTGTCCACGAGTCGACACTTGTGAGATAACTGATGCGAATTGTTGTCGGAAAAGGTTAGCACAATCTTTAAATGACGTCACTATTCCAGTACCAGAGTCCGGTGGCGGTATTCTCACTCGTTACCTGTGTTTGTTTATCCTAGCGCAAAGTACTCTAGACGTTTGGCCGATGTAAACACAAGCGAAACTCTTGCATTTGCTTTTTCGATGCAGTTTGTCGCAAAACCTAAAGGAGTCTTATCTTTGAGATGCATAATTACGGAGATGAGAGTTCTGCCTCCCTCAAATGTTACTCTAATACCTGCGTCATTCAAGATTCGACTTTTACCTTCGGATGCGCTTTTGACATACGGTAGAGATACCGTAGCTCGCCAAACTTTTTCCGTCTTCGGTTGCGGATGTTTACCTCGGTTCAAATGGCGCTTAATTTAGCGCATGGGGTAAACTTGATTTGCAAGTCAGCGACTGACTTTTACATGAGCTCGTCTCTTATCTGCATCATCGCTGCAGAGACGGTCAATCTTGTATAATAGCGATTTTACTACGACGGAAATACCCTTTTAGGGTGCGTAGATGTGAATCTTAAAATCACATCGGTGTCGACTGGCTTACGATATCCGTTGTACTTATCTTGCCATTGTCTTTTTGCGCGAGACAGATCAAGAACGGAAGTGTCCCTTCCGTACCATGGTTTTGCTGTGCATAAAATAACAAGTGGTTCATATTTAGACAAATTGCCGCACCGATGATGATTTGTTGTACACTCAATTTGGTACGATCCTTCAAGTTCATATGGGAGTTGAGTGACTCTCTCGCTAATTCGAAAGCGCTTGTAGTGTCGACATTCGTGAACAAGGAGCTTACGTCACAGCTAACCGTAATTTCATCCTTTCCAATTGTTACGGTACTTAAGCGACGAACAAAATCAAACGCGTTCTTAATAAAAGAATTCGTGTTACCAACCAGTGGCATCAAAAGATGGGCAAGGTGCTTAGCCACTTCGTGTGATGGGGATACAATGCCGTCTACAAGGGGACTCAAGGATACGCCTACCTTATGTATCTTCGGAAGTCCATAGAACCTGGGTGTCTGAGCAGATTTTGGGTGGGACATGAAACATAACCTTTGACAAAGGTTTTCCGTAATTCCTCGCAGGTATCTTGAAACAACCGTCTTATTATTAATCATAATGGTCGTAGATCTACGGTTGTCAATAACCTGATACGGACCGTCCACACGTTGTGACTCTGCCTTATCTCTATAATCACTTTTAGAGAGAATCACGGTTGCCTTGCCTTTATCTGTCTCTTCTTTTCGCAATTTAAGTAGTACTTTAAAAATATTCGATACCGTTCGTGAGTCCATAATCATGAAAATAACGTTTGAATTGAATCGGTCATAGCAATATTTTGGTAACGTTTCGCTTCTGAACACAGAAGTTTCGTCAGAACAAGGGTGTCGTTACGAATAGTGTCCAGGTTTAAATGCCATTCTCTTGAACAATCCTTAGTTCTCTAATCTGGACAGGTGGACAGACTTCTTCGTTTGAATACCGCAAAGTCACCAGGAGCAGATGGAATCACTCCTTTTATCCTCAAACGATGCGCATCCTCATTGTGTGGTCCACTCAGCACGTTATTCCAAATTTCGCTCGAAAATAGTATCGCTCCCGCGGAATGGAAATCTGGCATCATCACACCAATCTACAAGGGCGGGAGTCGATCTGACGCTGCGAACTATAGACCAGTTACGTTGTTGCCAGTAAGTTCTAAATTGCTAGAGATTTTAGTAGCGGAAAAGATCACCCATCACCTCGAAAACAATAGACTGCTTGCGACTGAACAGCACGGTTTCAGGAAACATCACTCATGTCTATCTAACCTCTTGCTCACCTTAAACGACTGGACTGAGTGTGTGGACAATGGTTACTCCATCCACGCATGCTTTTTAGACATGTCAAAGGCTTTCGACCGCGTCAATCATAGTATTTTAATCCAGAAACTTGAATTGCACGGGATAACAGGAAAACTTCTTGCTTGGCTAGAAAACTATTTACGCGACAGGAGTGCCCAAGTCAGAGTTGACGGCGCCTTATCGAAATCATTTAAAATTACGAGCGGAGTGCCCCAGGGTTCGGTCCTCGGACCGATTTTGTTTTTGATCTACGCAAACGACATTCCCGAGGTGTTAAATGCAAGATTATGTTATTTGCAGACGATATAAAGCTTTGGAGAAGCATACGTACAAATGATGACTGTGAAACTTTGCAGAAGGATCTAAACACATTGCACGATTGGTCTCTGAGAAACAAACTACCCTTCAACTTCCAAAAGTGCAAGGTGGTAAACATTGGAAAGACTGTGACTTACAACTACACTCTCGGGTCCCACCAACTAGTCTGCACAACTGAAGAGAAGGATTTTGGTGTTTGGACCAGTTCAAGTCTGAAGACTTCACTGCAGTGCAAAGCGGCTTACAAAAAGGCGTCACAAGTATTGGCGTTATTGAGACGAATTTTCGGCAGATTCTCCAATCAGTCAGTACCCCGTATCATGAACACCTATCTGAGACCAGCGATGGAGTACGCTGTTCAAGCTTGGTCACCCCGGATTCAGAAAGACATCAATCTTCTGCAGCGTATTTACCACCGAACCACAAAGCTTGTACCCGGACTAGCTGCTAAACCATATGAAGAACGTTTGAAGAGTCTCAATCTTCTCGACTTTCACTGTTGTCGACTAAGAGGTGACCTCATACTGATGTACAATATTATGCACGCCCCTAACCATCCCTTGTCCAAACTTTTCACACGCTCGCCACCCCGTGCCAGTCGGAAACATAAACTTACAGTGCTTATTCCCACTTCAAGACTGAACTGTCGAGGATATTCGTATGATGTACGTGTGAGATTCACATGGAACACCCTCCCCTCCTCTGTTACACACTCAGCCAACCTGGATATTTTTAAAGCTAATTTGGACAAATATTTGAGAGACGAGCCAAATTTTGATACGATTTACACTACATGAGTTTCTCTGTTCTTCTTCTTTTTTATTGTATATCCCTCATAACTCCATCCTATGGTTATTGTTAAGCTAAATGCTTTTTAGACCATTACAACTTTGAATCACTTTGAATCACTTTGAATTGATCACACCCACTAAATGCTGTGTTAATCTCTAAATTGTTTATTTAGTGTACAGTTGCGAACAGCGTCCGCTGATACTGCTTACGTAATCCATGAACACATTAGGTGTTATGCACGTCAATCCTTATCCGCTGCAGCACCGTACGCTAGATTGTTGAGATATCCACCCCATCCACCTTGTTCACCGTATTCGCCCTAGCCTTTTGTTATTTCAACTGCCTCAGCGTGAAGTCTCTCCCTATAAGATTTCACACCCCGTCTTATCACTTCCACCTTATCGAGATCTACGCTGTCCCTAGTGTCTAGCACCTGTTACTAGGGTAGAATCCCGAATCAGAGATTGATATTCACTGGGATTGCGTTGTTAAAATCCCGCTCGTTACCACAGTCCGTTTACCCTAATGCAAAGATCTGTATACGTATGCCCAATTTAAACACCCATGCAACGCTTGCATCTGATTTTGTGGATGCAGTTTTTCACACCACCAAAAGCAGTCGCATCTTTCAGATGCATTGATACGAAGCGGAGAGTTCTACCTCCCTCAAATGTTACTCTAATACCTGCGTCATTCAAGATTCGGCTCATACCTTCGGAGGCGCTTTTGACATACGGTAGAGATACCGTAGCTCGTCAAACCTTTTCCGTCTTCGGTTGCGGATGTTCACCTCGGTTCAAATGGCGCTTAATTTAGCGCATGGGGTAAACTTGATTTGCAAGTCAGCGACTGACATTTGAATGAGCTCGTCTCTTATCTGCATCATCGCTGCAGAGACGGTCAATCTTGTATAATAGCGATTTTACTACGACGGAAATACCCTTTTAGGGTGCGCAGATGTGAAACTTAAAATCACATCGGTGTCGACTGGCTTACGAGATACCGTTGTACTTATCTTGCCATTGTCTTTTTGCACGAGACAGACCAAAAACGGATGTGTCCCTTCCGTACCATGGTTTTGCTGTGCATAAAATAACAAGTGGGTCATATTTAGACAAATTGCCGCACCGATGATGATTTGTTCTACACTCAATTTGGTACGATCCTTCAAGTTCATATGGGAGTTGAGTGACTCTCTCGCTAATTCGAAAGCGCTTGTAGTGTCAACATTAGTGAACAAGGAGCTTACGTCACAGCTAAACAGAGTTGCTTATATGTATTACGGATTTCATTTTAGTCTTTGTGTTGTAGACATATAAAAGCCACTTATACCCATTATAAAGCCAATTGTACTAATAAGCATATGTTCTTTGCTATATAATACATAACACTGAAAATGAGGAATTACATTAAAAGGAAATACATAAACATTGATATAATGGGTAAATACCAACAAAATCTTAATTTCAGAAAAATGGCAATACGAGGTTCGAGAGATAGCCAAATATTGGAATTCTTATTTGACGATGTGCCGTCAGACTACAAGGAAGATATAGATGAAGAATCTGAAGAACAGGCCTTTCAAATAATGGTAAATCCATTAGATGTTGTGCATGAGAGAGAACCTGTCAACCCAACAAAATCAATTGCATTATAGTGTTTTCCATTTGCATATCTTTACTGCGATTGTTTTACTGCTTATGCCGAGTAGCGGTTTATCTACCTATTAAGCGCGTGGTTTTTGGATTACATGTGGCGTGACGCATCTCTTGTTCTGTTTCGAAACTAGCTCCATCCACTTTCGTGATTGTGCTGGAGTTCATGTGTTCTGTAGTTGCGTGATCTAAACTACATCGGAATAGCATTGTGTTTCGACTATAAACTATAAACTGCTGGTGGTAACACTCCTAGTTGCCCAAGCTTATTTATTACTTTATCTTGACTAGGTTTACCACTACAGCATCTCCTCCGCATAGCAAGGTCAATATAGAAAATGCTAGTAAGAGAAAATGGAAGAAAAAACCAGAGCCTGCCGTGGACACTGAATTTTCACCTATGAGAACCGTCACTATAGCAGCTTCATCGCCTTTAGATTATTTTTTGAATTTTTTGATGAAGAGATTTTAGACAAAATTCATTTTGAAACTATTTTGAAGAGTGTGCAGAAAGGGAAACCAGCTGCTACTTCCAAAGAAGAAATAAAAGTTTTTTCTCGGAATAAACATGATGATGGGCTATCGTTTACTATCATCAATCGCGAACTATTGATCAACACACAACGACTGAAGTGCTTCCAATCAAAACCGCCATGTGTAGAGAACGCTTTCAGACTAGACTCTGCAATCGTCATGTGAATGATAACACCAAACGGGAACCAGAAAAAAAGACAAGCAGTTCTACGGACAGAAATATATATATATATATATATATATATATATTGGCCTCCTTCGGTCGATGTCGACCATGGATGTACATCACAATCGCATGGATGTTCATGTTTTACAGATTTTTGAATGACTAAACTGTCCGATTCGGGACGAACAATCTCTTCCGCAGCGCTGGCAACGATAGTCAGAACTCGTTTGTATTGCATCAAGTGCACCTCGGCGGCGTGATCTGCGTTTAGCTGCCAAGAGATATATCTGCTCCTCCTCAGCTTGCAGACGACGATTTACACAATGCCTCCAATGGGAGCGGTCAAAAGGAAGTTCTTCCCAACTCGCCAGGTTAATGCCAAGAGCTCTCATATCTCTTTCGCAAACGTCTTTGTACCGAAAGGGCGGTCTGCCCAATGGTCGACTTCCTAATTGCAACTCACCATATAGTAGATCTTTCGGAATACGACTGTGGAGTGGCTGTCAGCATGAATACTCATTGTCTAATGATTCATATGTTTGTTGACGTGCAGTGAATACACATGTGTCGCTCTGATCTTGACTTTTCTACAACGACTATTTTGCATTCTGTAGACATGACCAAGCCACCGCAGACGGCGCTGTCCCAATATGGTGAACGTGCTCTGTAGACCAGCTTTTGAAAGCACTTTAGCATTAGACACTCTTTCCATCCACGATATGTTCAAGATACGACGGATGCTACGTAGATGCGAAGCATTCAGCTTTCGTTCGGATCTTGCGGTTCAGGTTGAAAAAAGCTTGCCATCACTTCGCGGGCGTAGGTAAATGCCTTCTCGTCCTCGTCATGAAAGCGTGCTTCAGAAGCAGAGCGAAAAAAATGCCGAACAGCGTGGGAGCAAGAACACACCCTTGTTTGATGCCTTGGCGAATTTCAAAGGTATCTCAGCTAAAACCGTTAAAATGGACTGAGCCCTTCATGCCTGAGCGGGACGAAATAACGTGCTTGAGCAGTCTTAGGGGGGCAGTCTAACAGATCAAGCATTTTGAAAAGACCGTCCATGCTGATGTAGTCGTTTGCCTTCGTTAAATCAATAAAAACAGCCTTTAATGTCATACGCTGTTTCCGATCCTTTTCTTGAATTTTCTCTGTGAGAAGATCATGTCAAAGGTTGATCTACCCTTGTGGAAGCCACATTGAGATTCGGAGTAAATTCTATTAGCTAAAACTTGTAGCCGGATCTGTAAGACTTTAGCGATGGGCTCACCCATTTCCCCAGTGCTGGCGCATATTTACATGGAGTAATTCGAGGCGATGACTTTTGAGAAACGAAGCGTTAAAACCAAACATATGGGGTGCTATGTCGACGATACATTCGTCATCATAAAGCGCAACAGACTACAAGCATTTCATAGTTATCTCAATAATGTGAATCCGAAAATCCAGGTCGCAAAAGAAACCGAGTCTATGGAAGGGACACGTCCGTTCTTGGACTGTCTCGCGCTGATAGACAACGGGAAGATAAGAACAAGGGTATACCGTAAGAGAATCAACACAGATGCCATTTTGAGATACACATTTGCGCATTCTAAAAGGGTATTTCTCTCCGTAGCAAAATCGCTACTTTAATTCAAAGTAATTCAAAGTACCGTAAATACCCACGTATAGGACGCACTTTTTTCTTCATAAGTTGCCCTTAATACCCAGTTGCGTCTTATCCATGGATACTTATATTATAAAAATTGGGCATTTATCATAATATCGAAAATTTATTATAAAAATCGGTACAATATTTATCAATATTTATCCTCGTCGTCACTGTTTTCATTCAACAAAGCAGCCCACTCCTGTTGTGCTATGCAATCATTATGATAGTCCAGCTCTTCCTCCCTTTCGTCGTCACCATCGTTGTCTGGGTAGTCCGTCCAGTGAAGATCGTCTTCCGTGCCGTCTAACATGTTGCTGATAGAACATTTCTTGAATCCCTTCACCACGGTCTTGACCGGCAATTCTTTCCAGGTATCTACTATCCATTGGCAGATCGTAGGCATGTCAACTTTTTTCATGTTGCCGCACTTGGTGAAAGTATGCTCACCATTAATCATCCATTCGGCCCATTTCTGATTTAATGCTGCTTTGAATGGCTTATTCACGACGACATCCATCGGTTGCAGAATGCTGGTCATGCCGCCGGGGATGACGACGAGGTCTGTATTGTGCCACTTCAATTTTGATTTAACATTGTTAGTTGTATGGCATCGGAAGGCGTCTAACACCAGCATCGATCGCTGTTTCTCCAGACCACCTTTGCGTTTCATCCATACTGTTTTCAGCCAATCGTCCATTAAGCTGTCATTGAACCATCCGTGTTCTTGCACCCTGACTATCACACCACTCGGGAACTTGTCTTTAGGCATGGTTTTCCTCTTGAAGACGACGTACGGTGGTAACTTCGTGCCATCAGCCATACACCTGAGCATCACGGTGAGCCGGTTCTTTTCATTTCCAGTCGATCGCATAGTGACAGACCTTGCACCTTTAATGCTTATTGTGGTCTCAGATGGCAGGTCGAACGTCAGCGGAGTCTGATCGGCGTTTCCAATCTGGCTCATGTCGTAGTCGTATTTCTGACGCATCTTGATGACATAACTTTGAAATTTCATTAATAAATCCTCGTGGTCGATGGGTAGTCGCTGACTATGGGTAGTTCTTCGTCTCATTGATAGGTTATTTCTTCCAAAAAATCTCCTGCACCAGTTCATCGACGCCTTAAAATCTGCAATGCTTTGCTCTTTCGCAAATCTTAGTGCATGTAAACGAACGGTAGTGGTGCTGACCCCCAGACAGTCTCGACGAGTATCTTGAATCCATTTAATGAGCGCCTTTTCCAGGTTAGGGTGGTGAGCCTTCGAGCCTCTGTTCGCCCTCTTCACCTTTCGCATTTCTTTAATGGCACTTTCGGCTTTTCTCCATTTTCTGATCACGCATTCAGTCGGAAAAATTGCCGCTGAGCTGCCCGGTTCCCATGTACTTTCGCGTACTTGATCACTTCCATTTTAAAGTTTGAAGTATAGCTCTGTCGTTTTATCTTCGTCATGTTTAAGGGTAATAATGAACTGTATCTTCAAATATACCGGTAAAAGATAGAATATTTATACTGCCGATGTGTAATATCATAAAGTAGTATTTGACTCTCGTTGGAGCAAAAACGTTTCATTAAAATGTCATCCAACCATTCGACATGACGACCAAGAATGAGAAGTGCACTTTCCACGATAGTCTACATAGGCTATACATACATCTGCTGACTGACAGGATGAATGAGTCAGCAATCAGCACACACCACGATCATAGCGATTGTATGGAGTTCACCGTGATTGACTTAAGTTCACCGTTTCTATAAAAATTAATGAAAATTAAGAACTAAAATTATGATGCGTCCTATACATAGGTACACAGTTTTTCCATCGTTTTAGGTTATCGTCCTATACGCGGGTATTTACGGTATTTCAAAGTTTTAATGGTCGAAAAAGTAAATAATTTACAGTAACCACAGATTAAAAATATAGGGAATTCATAAAAACACAAATGTTTTATACACCTGGAAAGTCAGCACGTGTATTCAGGTGAAAGGTTGGGTTTGGTCAACATATAATTGTCAAGTTCAGCCTTGAACATATTTAGGCTTGTTGCGCAAATGATATGTGGGGGCAGGAAGTTCCATAGAAAACAGACTCTGACAGCAAAGAAAAACCTTCGACAATTTGATCTGGAGTGTGGAATAATTAACTTGTAGCCATGCGATCTGCTACCACGTGCTTCTTGCCGATGAAACAGGTGTTCGAGTGGGTGATCCACTGTATGCAGAATGTTGAAAAGCAGGATCAAGTCACCCCTGAGATGACGGTACGAAAAGTCAAAGAGGTTTAGCGTTGCAATCCGCTCCTCGTATGGCCTGTTGTATAGACCGGTCACCAGTTTTGTAGCGCGGTGGTATACGCGTTGCAGCAAGAGCATGTCCTTTTGTAACCATGGGGACCATGCTTGAACAACATACTCCATTGTTGGTCTGATATAGGTGTTAATTATACAATTCAATTTAATTCAATTCAATTCAATTCAATTTAATGTTCTACGGAATAAATTTGGCGAGCTACGGTATCTCTACCGTATGTTGAAAGCGCCTATGGAGGAAGAAGTTGGATCTTGAATAATGCATGTATTAGAGTGACATATAATGGAGTTAGAACTCTGCGCTCCGTATTAATACATCTCAAAGATGAGCCTCCGTTATTTTCTACAACAAACTGCATCTACAAAATCAAATGAAGTGGTTGCGCGCATGCTTACATTTGGAAAACCTCGACAGAACTTTGTACTAGGGTAAACGAAAATAGGAAACGAGTAGGAATGCATATCCGCAATCCCATTGAATATCAATCACTTATTTGGGATTCTGCCCCAGCTGAACACGCGCTAGACACTGGACATCGCGTAGATCTTGATAACGTGGGATTGATGAGACGGGGTGTGAAATCCTATGGGGAAAGACTTCACGCCGAGACAGTTGAAATAACAATGGATTGGGCGAACAAGGTGGATGGGGTGGATATCTCAACAATCTGGTGTTCGGTTCTGCAGCGGATAAGGATAAAAGTGCATAGCACCTAATGTGCTCATGGATTACGTAAGTAGTGTCAACGGACGCTGTTCGCACCTGCACACGAAATAAATAATTTAGGGATGAACACAGCACTTAGTGGGTGTGATCATTTATCTCGATCTCCGCTGTCTATCTTAGAGAAATTAGGATTGGTCAAGAAAATGCCCTCAATCTGCGCTATGGATCCCACTGGGCATTAAAATCACCTCTGTTGCTCTCATTAAGAGAGAACGAAGTTGGCGGTCGTGTCCGTCTTCGCATCTTCGGCAGATTTGCCAAAAAAACACAAATAAGCCATGGCTCACTGCAGTTGTTCAACCGGTTGTAACCGTGAATATTCACAGCAATCAGCCTGCCATCCGCAGGTATCCCATCTAGAAGAAATATCACCATTTTGCTGGCGGATTAAGCAATAGACACATAATGAAGACCTACATCCATGAGACACAGATACAGAATTTTTTGTTTGTTTGCGGACATAGACTATCAGCCAATCAATCCCAATGAAGCAGTCGGAGGAGGGTGTTTGAAGCCGATACTGGCCTTTAAGCAAATATCGTGACGAAATGCATTCGACATTAATGATTAGAGTTGCATCGGGACGGAAAGAGGAACGGTTGATTGGTGTACATTAGAATCGAGAGTCTGTGTCGAACAAGTGTTTTGTTCATTAACATTTTTCATCGTAGGGTGATATTAACCTACTCCCACAACGGTAGATAGGCGAAAGAGATTCCTGGTAACTCCTGCCGGTAACCGACTAAGCAGTTCGCACTCTTTTCATCTGGAAGCGTCCTGTCCGGCGCCCGATTAAACCGTTGAAAGTGACAAGCCGCGCAAGAGGTAGTGGTTGCTCATCCGTGCCAAACCCATCGAACTATTCACAAATTTGATGACGACGGTCCATAATGAAAGCACTGAGTTTGAATTCCGCCCTTATTTGAGCTCAACAGCAGTGCTTATCCTTTCGCTTCGAGTGGGACACGAACCCCCGACCATCACCATTGTAGTCCCATGCCTTAACGACCTGGGCTACCGTCCACCGTTTGACCGATTGCAATTAAGCGTTAATGAACTGTTCTCCAGACTGGCACATTTGAGTAGCTTTGCTTGCCCGACCAGTTCAGAAGGAGCCCAATCGAACAGATCTCCGTGTCAGGTCTCCCCATCGGATACAGTGTAAGCTAATACTGATTCGATCTGAGAGGCATTGCTGTTTAATCGAAGGTTGCAGAATATGTCGTTTATATTTGTGACTGCTCATCAGTGCCAAACCCATCGAACGATTCGAAAAGTTGATCACGACGGTCCATATTCTCCAAACTTCGCTTAAGAGGTAGGGGTGTTTGATACGGAGAAAATGACATCCACCGCCTTATAATGTCATGATTATATTTTTGTTCATTTTGCCTACCAAAAACCAACCGCACCCACGAATCAATGTTTTGTTGAGCCCGATCAATAAAGATTGCCCAAATGAGACTATAAAAAAGTATTTCAGCAAGCCATCCCCTTCAAAATGGATCTCATAAAAACACCCGCTGATCTATGCATTAAAATCATCGTTCAATATTTGAATCACCCCAAGAAACGATTCAAGACTGAAAATAATAGTGCACTGATGCGTTTGAAAGAGAGATGAAGATGTGTATTCGAAACACTGCGAATTAATGGAAAAAATAAATATATAATGTGAATTTTTTTAATAAACAGATTTCGATAGATTCGGATCGAAGCCGCGAAGCGAATCTCACATCAAACACGTGGTCTCAACGAGAAGGGCGGTGACACTGTATGGGTCACAGTTGGCAGCGTGCCTACGATCTTCCAACCATCCACGCTTATCCTCGGTGACTTGCAATGGGATGCGAACGCTGCTGCCACGATTATCGATGCCTGCGAAGATATAGAGTCAACAGTTAGGAATCCCGCAAGAATCTCATCATCAGACACGGGAAGTTATTATAGAGATTACCTGAGGTGAAGGAATCAATACTACTGGTATCATGGTGTCCGGTCAATCGGCGTTTGTTATCTGCGCCACCTGTGGTGTAATATTGCTCAAGGTGATCTTGGTGACGTTCCGATATCTTGTTTATCGCTTCCACGATTGCTCTATAAGGAATAAATGACCGAATAACACCAATATGCTTATATTAAGACGCACACAAAAAGGAGAGCAACTCACCTTATTCCACCAGGTTGTCGCATAGTCAGAGTTGAGAATTTCATGTGCGCGCCAGAACCATTCCATTCGCCAGGCACCGGTTTCGGATCGAACGTGATCATGACTCCAAAATCTTCAGCCACGCGATGCAAAATGAACCTAGCCATCCACAAGTGATCGCCGGCAGCCACTCCCTCGCATTGACCGATTTGGAATCCCCACTAGATGGTAGACAGCAAATGATTTTTACGAAAAAAATACAAAATAATGATTGTAAGCTAGTGCGTGTGCTTCTGCTGTAACATACCTGTGAAGGCATCACTTCAGCGTTAGCCCCACAAATATTGATCCCGGCATAGAGACAGGCACGGTAGTGAGCCTCCATCACGTCGCGCCCCAGAGCTTTCGTAGCTCCGACAGAGCAGTAGTACGGTCCTGCAAAAAGGGAAAACTTTTCAGCTTTCAGGATAACAACACAGGGGTATTTGTTCGGACTGCAACGTACCTTGAGCTGGAGGAAATCCATTCTTTGGCCATTGGAACGGATAACCGTCCGTGTCCAGCATAACGTATTCTTGTTCGATACCGAAACCAAGGTTCGTGTTCTTTCGCTTTCTCCATGATCACTTTGCAGTGATAACGCTTGTTTGTTTCTAATTATGGAAACGAGAACTCAATATACATAATGTGACGCGCATATTCAATTTGAATGAAATGTAGCGTATAGCTTACTGTGAGGTTGCCTATTGTAGTTGTAGGTTTCGCACAGAATAAGTTTGTTTTTTCCTCCTCGGAATGGGTCCCGGAAGATGGCACAGGGTTTTAAATCGATATCTGATATGGACCCTTCCGATTGGCCTGTGCTGCTGCCATCGAAATTCAAATTACGACAGTCTGGAATAAAAAGATGTTGTACAAATAAACAAATAAATAAGCGAATGCCTTGAAGGAATACAGAATATCAGCAGTAAAAAATCAGACACCACCACATACCATCTGGCGAAGCGGGTTCTTCGTCAACTGTCATCGTTTTGCATCTAAGATTCTCTCCAGAGCCATCCACCCAAATGTACATCAATTGAATTTTGTCTTCTGGTTGTGGCAAGTTGTAATAGTTCACGAGCAGCATTTTGCTGTCAACCGGTCTATTCGTGGACAAAGCCATTTCGAGCGACGTATGAGTGAATAATGAGTGATTAAACAAGCAATCTCATTATATAGCAATGGACATCAATAGGAATTGCGAAAATCCAGGAGCCAATTTGATTGGCTGCCGGTATGTCATTGACCTGTTTATGATTGGACACTTCCAGGTTGAACATTAATAGCAGCGGTCATGAGCACGAAGCGTGATTGGGCAACATAGGTCAGCATTTTAGTGGAGACGAAGTATGAGAGGAGCGATTATTCCTCATTCATCACTTCCACAACGTACTTTATAAAATATTCTTTCGATACCACATGCTTAACTGCCATACAACCATGAAAAAGTAAAATCCAAAAAAGATTACGGTGAGTATTTAACCGCTGAGGAATCTGACAATGTAAGCAAAATACTTGGATGTTGAGCCTACACCACTGCCATACATCTTGTCAAGCTTTCCTCGTTTCTCCATTTGACAGCACGCAATTTTAAACAAATAATTCAATACGATGCTTTACTGCGACACCTCGGCTGAACACGGTTTTCGGACATATACAGAAGCGCAACTAACCACTGCGATCAATTATCGCTTGGACCCCAGGTGGCTAATAAGGGCCTTAATCTGCTCACTTCATGTGGCGTCGACTGAAGAATACGTTCTGGAAGTTAAAGCATGTTTAGTGAATTGAAAAATGTTTACAAAATGGAACATTTGTCCACCGACTGTCTCACATGCCGGTTCGAAACGGTGTAATATATCGAAACAATATAATATTAAGGACGATGTGAAAGGGATGAATGAGAAATAATCGCTCCACTGGAAATTCGTCTCCACTAAGATGCTGACCTATGTTGTCCAATCACGCTTCGTGCTCATGACCGCTGCTATTAAAGTTTAACCTTGAAGTGTCCAATCAAATAGAGGTCACTGATATACCGGCAGCCAATCTAATTGGCTCCTATTGGTGTCCATTGCTATATAATGAGATTGCTTCTTTAAACAGTCATTATTAACTCATACGTCGCTCGAAATGGCTTTGTCGTTGAATAGCCGGGTTGAGAGCAAGACGTTACTTATGAAATATTACAACCTGCCACAACCGGCAGACAAAATTCAATTGATGTACGTCTGGGTCGATGGCTTTGGAAGGAACCTCCGATGCAAAACGATGACAGTAGACAAGGAACCAGTTTCGCCAGATGGTATGTGTTTGTGTGTCTGATTTTCGACTGCCGATATTCTGTATTTCTTCAAGGCATTTGATTATTTATTTGTTTATGTCTACATTATGTTGTTGTTCCAGACTGTCGTATATGGAATTTCGACGGAAGCTGCACTGGTCAGGCAGAAGGGTCCAATTCCGATATTTATTTGAAACCCTGTGCCATCTTCCGGGACCCATTCCGAGGAGGGAAAAACAAACTTATTCTATGCGATACCTACAATTACAATATGCAACCTCACAGTAAGATATATGCTGCATTTTTTCAAATTCAATATTCGCGTCACACACACACACACACACACATATATATATATATATATATATTGACTTTTGGTTTTCATAATCAGAAACAAACATGCGATTTCACTGCAAAGAGATCATGGACAAAGCGAAGCAATACGAACCTGAGTTCGATATCGAACAGCAATGCGTTATTGTGGACAAGGACAGCTATCCGCTCAAATTGACAAAGAACGGATTTCCGCCACCACAAGGTACGTTCCAGTCCAGACAAATACCCCTCTGTTGTTTTCCTTAAGAGCTGACATTTTTGTAGGACCGCACTACTGCGCTGTCGGAGATACGAAATCTCAGTGGCGAGAAGTGATGGAGGCTCACTACCGTGCCTGCCTTTATGCCGGGTTCAATATTTCCACGCCGAACCCTGATGTCATGCCTTCACAGGTATGTTACAACAGAAGGCACACGCACTAGCTTACAATCATTATTTCGAAATATTTTCGTAAAACTCACTTCATGTCTACCATCTAGTGGGAATTCCGAATCGGTCCATGCGTGGGAGTGGCTGCCGGCGATCACTTTTGGATGTCTAGGTTCATTTTGCATCGCGTGGCTGAAGATTTTGGAGTTACGATCACGTCCGATCCGAAACCGGTGCCTGGCGATTGGAATGGTTCTGGCGCGCACATAAACTCCTCAACTCTGACTATGCGACAACCTGGTGGAATAAAGTGAGTTGCTGTTTTCATCATTTGGGCCGAAATATAGAATGGTGTGTGCTTTTCTTTCATTTATTCTTTATAGATCAATCGAGGAAGCAATAGACAAGCTATCGGAGCGCCACCAAGAACACCTTGAGCAATATGACCCCAAAGGTGGCGCAGATAACGAACGCCGATTGACCGGACACCATGGGACCAGTAGATTTGATTCCTTCACCTCAGGTAATCTCTATAATAATTTCCCTTGTCTAATGATGAGATTCCTGAGGGATTCTTAACTGTTGTCTCTATATCTTCGCAGGCGTCGGTAATTATGGCAGCATTGTCCGCATCCCGAAGCACCTCGCAAAAGTTCAGCGTGGATACTTGGAAGATCGTGAGATAGCTGCCAACCGCGACCCATACTGTGTCACCGCCCTGCACGTTGAGACCACGTGTTTAATGTGACATTCGCTTCGCGGCTTCGATCCCAATCTATCGAAATCTGTTAATTAAAAAAATTCACAATAGGTATTTATTTTTTTACATTAACCCGCAGTGTTTCGAATAAACATATTCCTCTCTCTTGAATCGTCTCTTGAGGTGATTTAAATATTGACCGATGATTTTAATGCATAGATCAGCATGTGTTTTTATGAGATCCATTTTGAAGGGGATGGCTCACTGAAATACTTTTTATAGTCTCATTTGGGCAATCTTAATTGATCGGGCTCAACAACACATTCATTTGTTGGTGCGGTTGGTTTTATGTAGGCAAAATCAACAAAAATATAATCATAACTCTTGATAATTGGACTCGAGCCGTGGACGATGGATGCCCTATCCATGCGTGTTACTTGGACATGTCTAAAGCTTTTGATCGTGTTAACCACAGCATACTGCTACAAAAATTGGAGCAGCTCGGGGTATGCGGCAGATTATTGGCCTGGATAAAGGACTACTTGACTGGTAGAGTTATAAGGGTTAGAGTTGATGGGGCACTATCAAGCCCAGTAGAAGTTACAAGTGGCGTACCTCAAGGCTCAATCTTGGGGCCAATACTCTTCCTCGTGTACGCGAATGATATACTGAAAATCGTACGCAGCAAAATCATTTTATTTGCGGATGACATAAAAGTCTGGACTAGCATACGCACCATAGAAGATTGCGAAATTCTCCAAAAAGATCTCGAAGCACTTCATAATTGGTCCTTGCGGAACTGCTTACCATTCAACATCCAAAAATGTAAAATGTTGAACGTCGGTAAATCATTCGAATTCTCATACTCACTAGGATCTCAGCAACTTTCATGGGTTACTGAAGAGAAAGACCTGGGCGTGTGGATTAGCAGTAACCTGAAGTCTTCACGGCACTGTTTCATCGGCAAGAAGCACGTGGTAGCAGATCGCATGGATACAAGTTAATTATTCCACACTCCAGATCAAATTGTCGACGGTTTTTCTTTGCTGTCAGAGTCTGTTTTCTATGGAACTCCCTGCCCCCACATATCATTTGCGCAACAAGCCTGAACATGTTCAAGGCTGAACTTGACAAGTAGATGTTGACTAAACCCAACCTTGCACCTGAATACACGTGCTGACTTTCCTTGTGTATAAAACATTTGTGTTGTTTTCATGAATTCCCTATATTTTTAATCTGTGGTTACTGTAAATTATTTACTTTTTGGACCATTAAAACTTTGAATAACTTTGAATGGCGTGATCAACTTTGTGAATAGTCCGATGGGCTTGGCACGGATGAGCAACCACTACCTCTTGGTCGGCTTGTCACTTTCAACGGTTTAATCGGGCGCCGGACAGGACGCTCTAAATGAAAAGCGTGCAAGCCGCTTCGTCATTTACCGGCAGGAGTTACCAGGAATCTCTTTTGCCCATCTACCGATGTGGGAGTAGGGTACTATCACCCTACGATGAAAAAATGCTAATGAACAAAACACTTGTACGACACAGACTCTCGGTTCAAATGTACACCCATCAACCGTTCCTCTTTCTGTCCCAATGCAACTCTGATCATCAATGTCGGATGCATTTCGTCACGATAGTTGCTTAAAGGCCAGTATCGGCTTCAAACACCCTCCTTCGACCGCGTGATTTTATTCAGATCGAATGATCGATAGTCCATATCTGCAAACAACTAACAAACCTCTGTCTGTCTGCATCATCGATGTAGGTCTTCGGTATGTGTATGCGTTGACCCCGTAGCTTAATCCGCCAGTCTATTTGGGTTAGACATTGCTCTTAGACGTAAAACGGTGACATTTCTTACGCTGACACTGATTACGTAATCTATGTACACATTAGGTGTTATGCACGTTTAACCTTATCCGCTGCATAACCGAACATCAGAGTGTTGAGATATCTCCCACCCAACTTGTTCATCCCAGCCTTTGTTATTTCAACTGTCTCGGCGTAAAGTCTTTCCCCATAGGATTTCACACCCCGTCTCAACAATCCCACGTTATCAAGATCTACGCGTTGTCCATTGTCTAGCACGGGGCGGAATACCAAATCAGCGATTGATATTCAATGGGATTGCGGATATGCTTTCCTACTCGTTTCCTATTTTCGTTTACCCTAGTACAAAGTTCTGTCGAGGTTTTCCAAATGTAAACATGCGCGCAACCACTTCATTTGATTTTGCAGATGCAGTTTGTTGTAGAAAATAACGGAAGCTTATCTTTGAGATGCATTGATACGGAGCGCAGAGTTCTAACTCCCTTATATGTTACTCTAATACATGCATTATTCAAGATCCAACTTCTTCCTTCATAAGCGCTTTCAACATACGGTAGAGATACCGTAGCTCGTTAAATTTATTCCGTATTCGGTTGCGAATGTTTAACTCGGTTCAATTGGCACGTAATTAAGCAAGTCGACGACAGACTTCTTGATGCGTTCATCTTTTATCTGCATCAACGATGCGGACGCGGTCAAACTTGTAAAATGGCGATTTTGATACGGACAGAAATACCTTTTCAGAATGCGCAAATGTGTATCTCAAAATGACATCTGTGTTGATTCTGTTACGGTATAACCGTGTTCTTATCTTCCCGTTGTCTATTAGCGCGAGACAGTCCAAGAACGGACGTGTCCCTTCCATAGAGTCGGTTTCTTTTGTGACCTGGATTTTCGGATTCAAATTATTGAGATAACCGTGAAATGCTTGTAGTCTGTTGCGCTTTATGATGACGAATGTATCGTCGACATAGCGCCATCATATGTTTGGTTTTAACGCTTCGTTTCTCGAAAGTCATATCCTCGAATTACTCCATGTAAATATGCGCCAGCACTAAAGAAATGGGTGAGCCAATCGCTAAAGTCTTACAGATCCGGCTACAAGTTTTAGCTAATAGAAATTACTCCGAATCTCAATGTGGCTTTCACAAGGGTAGATCAACCGTTGACATGATCATCTCCCTGAGACAACTTCAAGAAATGGATCGGAAACAGCGTATGCCATTATACGCTGTTTTAATTGATTTAACGAAGGCAAACGACTACATCAGCATGGACGGTCTTTTCAAAATGCTTGATCCGTTAAGCTGCCCCCCAAGCCTGCTCAAGCTCGTTATTTCGTTCCGCTCAGGCAATAGGGCTTAGTCCATTTTAACGGTTTTAGCTGAGATACCTTTGAAATTCGCCGAAGCACCAAACAAGGGTGTGTTCTTGCTCCCACGCTATTCGGCATTTTCTTTGCTCTGCTTCTGAAGCACGCTTTCATCACGAGGATGAGAAGGCATTTACCTACGCACGCGAAGTGATGGCAAGCTTTTCAACCTGAACCGCAAGATACGAACGGAAGCTGAATGCTTTCCATCTACGTAGAATCCGTCATATCTTGAACATATCGTGGATGAAAAGAGTGACTAATGCTAAAGTGCTTTCAAAAGCTGGTCTACAGAGCATGTTCACCATATTATAACAGCGTCGTCTGCGGTGGCTTGGTCATGTCTACAGAATGCAAAATAGTCGTTGTAGAAAAGTCAAGATCAGAGCGACACATGTATATTCACGGCACGTCAACAAACCTATGAATCATTGGACAATGAGTATTCATGCTGACAGCCACTCCAAGGTCGTATTCCGAAAGATCTACTATATGGTGAGTTGCAATTAGGAAGTCGACCATTGGGCAGACCGCCCTTTCGGTACAAAGACGTTTGCAAAAGAGATATGAGAGCACTTGGCATTAACTTGGCGAGTTGAGAAAAACTTTCTTTTGACCGCTCACATTGGAGGCATTGTGTAAAGCGTCGTCTGCAAGCTGAAGAGGAGCAGATATATCTCTTGGCAGCTGAACGCAGATCACGCCGCCGAGTTGCACTCGATGCAATACAAACGAATTCTGACTATCGTTGCCAGCGCTGCGGAAGAGATTGTTCTTCCGGAATCGCACTGTTTAGTCATTCAAAAATCTGTTAAACATGAACATTCACGCGATTGTGATGTACATCCATGGTCGACATCAACCGAAGGAGGCCAAAAACACACACACACACACACACACATATATATATATATATATATCTGTGTATTCAATACGGGAGGATGAGATGATAGCTTGTTTCGACGTGAGCTCCTTGTTCACGAATGTTGAAAATACAAGCGCTTTAGTATTAGCGGTATCTCTACCGTGAGTCAAAAGCGCCTCCAAAGGTATAAGTCGAATCTTGAATGACGCAGGTATTAGAGTAACATTTGAGGGAGGTAGAACTCTCCGCTTCGTATCAATGCATCTGAAAGATGCGACTGCTTTTGGTGGTGTGAAAAACTGCATCCACAAAATCAGATGCAAGCGTTGCATGGGTGTTTAGATTGAGCATACGTATACAGATCTTTGCATTAGGGCAAACGGACTGTGGTAACGAGCGGGGTTTTAACAACGCAATCCCAGTGAACATCAATCTCTGATTCGGGATTCTACCCTAGTAACAGGTGCTAGACACTAGGGTCAGCGTAGATCTCGATAAGGTGGAAGTGATAAGACGGGGTGTGAAATCTTATAGGGAGAGACTTCACGCTGAGGCAGTTGAAATAACAAAGGCTAGGGCGAATGCGGTGAACAAGGTGGATGGGGTGGATATCTCAACAATCTAGCGTACGGTGCTGCAGCGGATAAGGATCAACGTGCATAACACCTAATGTGTTCATGGATTACGTAAGCAGTATCAGCGGACGCTGTTCGCAACTGTACACTGAATAAACAATTTAGGGATTAACACAGCATTTAGTGGGTGTGATCAATTAAAAGTGATTCGAAGTGATTCAAAGTTGTAATGGTCTAAAAAGCATTCAGCTTAACAATAACCATAGGATGGAGTTATGAGGGATATACAATAAAAAGAAGAAGAACAGGGAAACTCATGTAGTGTAAATCGTATCAAAATTTGGGTTGTCTCTCAAATATTTGTCCAAATTAGCTTTAAAAATATCCAGGTTGGCTGAGTGCGTAACAGAGGAGGGGAGGGTGTTTCATGTGAATCTTACACGTACAGCATACGAATATCCTCGACAGTTCAGTCTTGAAGTGGGAATAAGCACTGTAAGTTTATGTTTCCGACTGGCACGGGGTGGCGAGCGTGTGAAAAGTTTGGACAAGGGATGGTTAGGGGCGTGTATAATATTGTACACCAGTATGAGGTGACCTCTTAGTCGACAACAGTGAAAGTCGAGAAGATTGAGACTCTTCAAACGTTCTTCATATGGTTTAGCAGCTAGTCCGGGTACAAGCTTTGTGGTTCGGTGGTAAATACGCTGCAGAAGATTGATGTATTTCTGAACCCGGGGTGACCAAGCTTGAACAGCGTACTCCATCGCTGGTCTCAGATAGGTGTTCATGATACGGGGTACTGACTGATTGGAGAATCTGCCGAAAATTCGTCTCAATAACGCCAATACTTGTGACGCCTTTTTGTAAGCCGTTTTGCACTGCAGTGAAGTCTTCAGACTTGAACTGGTCCAAACACCCAAATCCTTCTCTTCAGTTGTCCAGACTAGTTGGTGGGACCCAAGAGTGTAGTTGTAATTCACAGTCTTTCCAATGTTTAAGACCTTGCACTTTTGGAAGTTGAAGGGTAGTTTGTTTCTCAGAGACCAATCGTGCAATGTGTTTAGATCCTTCTGCAAAGTTTCACAGTCATCATTTGTACGTATGCTTCTCCAAAGCTTTATATCGTCTGCAAATAACATAATTTTGCATTTAACACGCTCGGGAATGTCGTTTGCGTAGATCAAAAACAAAATCGGTCCGAGGACCGAACCCTGGGGCACTCCGCTCGTAATTTTAAATGATTTCGATAAGGCGCCGTCCACTCTGACTTGGGCACTCCTGTCGCGTAAATAGTTTTCTAGCCAAGCAAGAAGTTTTCCTGTTATCCCGTGCAATTCAAGTTTCTGGATTAAAATACTATGATTGACGCGGTCGAAAGCCTTTGACATGTCTAAAAAGCATGCGTGGATGGAGTAACCATTGTCCACACACTCAGTCCAGTCGTTTAAGGTGAGCAAGAGGTTAGATAGACATGAGTGATGTTTCCTGAAACCGTGCTGTTCAGTCGCAAGCAGTCTATTGTTTTCGAGGTGATGGGTGATCTTTTCCGCTACTAAAATCTCTAGCAATTTAGAACTTACTGGCAACAACGTAACTGGTCTATAGTTCGCAGCGTCAGATCGACTCCCGCCCTTGTAGATTGGTGTGATGATGCCAGATTTCCATTCCGCGGGAGCGATACTATTTTCGAGCGAAATTTTGGAATAACGTGCTGAGTGGACCACACAATGAGGATGCGCATCGTTTGAGGATAAAAGGAGTGATTCCATCTGCTCCTGGTGACTTTGCGGTATTCAAACGAAGAAGTCTGTCCACCTGTCCAGATTAGAGAACTAAGGATTGTCCAAGAGAATGGCATTTAAACCTGAACACTGTTCGTAATGACACCCTTGTTCTGACGGAACTTCTGTGTTCAGAAGCGAAACGTTACTAAAATATTGCTATAACAGATTCAATTCAAACGTTATTCTCATGATTATGGACTCACGAACGGTATCGAAAATTTTTAAAGTACTACTTAAATTGCGAAAAGAAGAGACAGATAAAGGCAAGGCAACCGTGATTCTCTCTAAAAGTGATTATAGAGATAAGGCAGAGTCACAACGCGTGGACGGTCCGTATCAGGTTATTGACAACCGTAGATCTACGACCATTATGAATAACCGTAAGCGGGTTGTTTCAAGATACCTGCGAGGAATTACGGAAAACCTTGGTCAAAGGTTATGGTTCATGTCCCACCCAAACTTTGCTCAGACACCCAGGTTCTATGGACTTCCGAAGATACATAAGGTAGGCGTATCCTTGAGTCCCTTTGTAGACGGCATTGGATCCCCATCACACGAGTTGGCTAAGCACCTTGCCCATCTTTTGATGCCACTGGTTGGTAACACGAATTTTTTTATTAAGAACGCGTTTGATTTTGTTCGCCGCTTAAGTACAGTGACAATTGGAAAGGATGAAATTATGGTTAGCTGTGACGTAAGCTCCTTGTTCACGAATGTTGACACTACGAGCGCTTTCGAATTAGCGAGAGAGTCACTCAACTCCCATATGAACTTGAAGGATTGTACCAAATTGAGTGTACAACAAATCATCATTGGTGCGGCAATTTGTCTAAATATGAACCATTTGTTATTTTATGCACAGCAAAACCATGGTACGGAAGGGACACTTCCGTTCTTGGTCTGTCTCGCGCAAAAAGACAATGGCAAGATAAGTACTACGGTATATCGTAAACCAGTCGACACAGATGAGATTTCGAGATTCACATCTGCGCACCCTAAAAGGGTATTTCCGTCGTAGTAAAATCGCTATTATACAAGATTGACCGTCTCTGCAGCGATGATGCAGATAAGAGACGAGCTCATGTAAAAGTCGGTCGCTGACTTGCAAATCAAGTTTACCCCATGCGCTAAATTAAGCGCCATTTGAACCGAGGTAAACATCCGCAACCGAAGACGGAAAAGGTTTGGCGAGCTACGGTATCTCTACCGTATGTCAAAAGCGCCTCCGAAGGTATAAGCCGAATCTTGAATGACGCAGGTATTAGAGTAACATTTGAGGGAGGTAGAACTCCCCGCTCCGTATTAATGCATCTCGAAGATAAGACTTCTTTAGGTTTTGCGACAAACTGCTTCGAAAAAAGCAAATGCAAGAGCTTGTGTTTGCATTGGCCAAACGTCTAGAGTACTTTGCAATAGGGTAAACAAACACTGGAAACGAGTGGGAATACCGCCATTGGCCTCTGGTACTGGAATAGTGACGTCATTTAAAGATTTTGCTAACATTTTCCGACAACAATTCGCATCAGCTATCTCACAAGTGTCGACCCGTGGACAGCCATTACACTCTAACAGCTGCAGCCTGCCAATTCTTCACGGAGTGGAGTTTCCCGCCAACGTTGATCAAACAAAATTAATGACGATGAAGAGAACAGACTCACCCGGTATAGACAATATATACGCAAACATTTTGTACAGTCTATCTTCCGAGTTGGCAATATCGGAACCTGACGTATTCACGATGATGTTCGAGCAGAGCTTTGTACCAGAAACTTGAAAAACTGCCCTGATTAGTCCCATCTGCAAGGGTGGCAAAAGAAATGATCCTTTAGTCTATCGCGCGATAGCGTTATTACCAGTGATATCAAAAGTAATGAAGTCCATAATAGCTGATGCTTTGCGGAATCACTTTGAGATTAATAATTTAATCTCCGAGGCATAGCATGGATTCGGGAAAAAACGATCTTGCCTGACAAACTTGCTATTAGCAAAAGAATCCTGTTCTGAGCTACTGGATGCCAGCAACTCCGTGAACGTGAATTATATCGATTTCTCAAAACCTTTCGATTGTGTGAATCACGATATACTTTCGTCACCTACGGAGTACATGGTAAAATCCATGCATGGTTTAAATAATGGTTGATATCCCATGAGATGTATGTTAGAGTCAAAAACGAACTATCCGAGTCGATTAAAGTTGCCCGTGGTGTCCCACAAGGATTAGTCCTCGGACCGCTTTTATTTTTTATCTATATAAACGACTTGCCTACTGCATTGCAGTCGGAGGTGCTTCTTTTCGCTGATGACGCAAAGCTTTGGCGGAAGATAAACTCCACAGCCGACACACAGAACATGCATCGGGATCTCGATGTGATTTACACATGGACAACGAAATTCCATTGAATGCTTCGAAATGCAGCCTATTGTCTCTCAACAGCAAGTCGAGCGAAGAATATTATCTAGGTCGCACTGTTATTAAACCCGCCTCCTCCGAAAAAGATTTAGGTGTGATTATCCAATCAGACTTAGGAAACTCAATGCAAAGCCGACTTGCTGCCTGCAACTTGGTCACCTTAGAAGAGTCCTAGGTTCGTTTGACCCAAATTCAATTCAATTCAATTTTAATGGTCTAAAAAGCATGTAGCTTTACAAAAACCACCGAATAATATGGCAACAACGAAAAATATAACAATTAAAAATGGAATTAGGTTGCTTACTGAGCAGTTCAAGAATCAATTAAAAATCCGAAGCACAGAAATTGTCTGCAAATTGATTTCAACGTACATCCGTCCTCATGTTGAATATGCTATACCGGCATGAGATCCTTGGTTGAAAATAGATATTTAGCTATTGGAAACTACACAGCGCAGAGCGACAAAACTCGTCCTGGGACTATTTAATTATACATACGAAATGAGATTTAAAATATTGAATTTGCATTCGGCTCAATACAGACGAGGAGCACTCATATTCATTTGGTCTGTGCTTTATCAAACAAATCACCTTTGCAATCGTTTGTTTCATCTTTCTCATAACACACATCTGCGAGGTCACAAATCGAAACTTTACCAACAGCATAGCAGGTTGAAATGCCGCAAATATGCATTTTCCGTTCGCAATGTGCAATTGTGGAACAGTTTACCTACTCACGTGGTACAATCTGGAACCGTTAAAGCTTTCAAGAAATCACTAGATATCCACATGGACAAGTATGTTTTTCACGTTTGACAATCTTCTCGTAACTCTTGATAATTGGACTCAAGCCGTGTACGATGGATGCCCTATCCATGCTTGTTACTTGGACATGTCTTAGCTTTTGACCGTGTTAACCACAGCATACTGCTACAAAAATTGGAGCAGCTCGGGGTGTGCGGCATATTATTGGCCTGGATACAGGATTACTTGTGGGGTAGAGTTATCAAAGTCAGAGTTGATGGGGAATTATCCAGCCCAGTAGAAGTTACAAGTGGCGTACCTCAAGGCTCAGTCTTGGAACCAATACTCTTCTCGGTGTAGGCTAAGGATATACCTGAAATGGTACGCAGCTAAATCATTTTATTTGCGGATGACATCAAAGTGTGGACTGGCGTACACACCATAGAAGATTGCCAAATTCTACAAAAAGATTTCGAAGCACTTCATACGTGGTCCTTGCGAAACTGCCTACCATTCAACATCCAAAAATGTAAAATGTCGGTAAATCATTCGAATTCACATACTCTCTGGGATCTCAGCAACTTTCATGGGTTACTGAAGAGAAAGACCTGGTCGTGTGGATTAGCAGTAACTTGCAGTCTTCACGGCAGTGTTCTATTGTATACAAAAAGTCTTGCCAAAGCTTAGCATTGCTCAGGACTATCTTCGGCAGTTTCACAAAGCAGATTCTCCCGCGTATAATTAACACATATATCAGACCAACAATGGAGTACGCTGTTCAAGCATGGTCCCCATGGTTACAGAAGGACATGCTCTTGCTGCAACGCGTATAACACCGCGCTACAAAACTGGTG